>JAKTPS010000080.1:0-54434 GCA_030556275.1 Lipomyces sp. NRRL Y-27488
AAGGGAACTGGTATGCTAGGATATAGTTTGTAATATGAGCCTACAAATGTAAATACATCAGAAAATTGTGAAACAAAAACGCTGTGCGCAGGGTTAAATGTCCATCTGCGATGCAGAGATGGAATCGCAAAGACGAGTGAAGTAGAGAGCGAGTACGCGAGTACGCGATTAGGAAAGGTGCCGCTAGGAACCTACCCCAAGCTTATGACGGCTCGCCCTGCCCTTTTGGTTTGTCAGTTTTCTTTGCCCATAGACTTGGAAGCCCACCGGAAGAGAATCTCGACTGCAATACACTCTCTCAACGCGGAAACAAGGCAAGAGCCAGGGGTTTAAGAGCCCGCCGTTCAAATTACCTCATGCGCCTTTGCTGCACCCGGCGACGAGACTTCAAGGGCGCGCCCGTCGATCGGTATAGTCCCGCCGACTTCCGTCTTGGGGGATGTCTTGCAAAAGCCCCTCGCTCGCCCACAGAAATCGCTTCTCGGGCGCCGCCGCTACTTCTCTTTGTGGCTAGGCGACTATGATACATGCGTCTGGGATTACATCACATGAATAGAGCAAAGAACAACAGGCTACTGTACACGAGTGTATTGCAATATAACACAAAGCTATCTAGACGAACCGGGAGAACCAGTTGACGACCTGGTCCTTCGCGCCCGTCATGGCGTCCATGATGACGGGCTTGCGCACGTCGCCGCGGACGGCGAAGCCGTGGCCGACGCCGTCGTACCTGACGAGCTCGCACTCCTGGCCGGCGGCCTCGACCGCGGCGCGGACCTGCGTCATGGTCTTCTCGTCCGACAGGTGGTCGTCGGAGCCGTAGCCGATGCTGATCGGCGCGGTCGCGGACGTGACGTCGTCGGGCAGCTTGAGCATGCTGATGTGCATGCCCGCCGCGGCGGCGATCACGCCCTTCTCGATCTTGTCCGTGCCGAGGATCATGGCGTACTTGCCGCCCCAGCAGAAGCCGACCGCGAACAGGGGCAGGTCCGGGTGCTTCGCCTTGATGTCGCGGGCGAGCTGGATGATCTTGGGGGTCGAGACCGACGCGCGGGACGCATACAGGAACGAGGCCAGCCGCGGGATGATCGTGACGCGCTGGTACCTACACCGCAGCACAGCGATCAATACGACAAAATATACGAAACACCGGAACAGGACATCCACTCACCACTGATTCACAAACGACGGCTTCGTGTCGTCGGCCGTCGCGACGATGGCCTGCACCGCCGACGGCGGGATCGCCTGGAACGGGAACACGTCAGGCACGTACACGATGAACCGGCCGTCGCGCGCGTACGCGTCCGCCAGCAGCCGCGAGTTCGGCAGCGTCCAGCCGAAGATGTCGGTCAGGAAGAGCACGACGCCGCGCGGCGCGGCCGCCGGCACGGGCGCGGCCACGTACGTGTCGAGCCCGCCGACCTTGTCCTCGACGCCGCGCGGCTTGTCGTTCGTGATGAAGCCCGTGAAGCAGTCCTTGCAGGGCAGGGTCGAGGCCATCTTTCGGGGGGTATGGAAGCGAGAGCGCTGATCTCACATCACCACGGGGCGCGGGAATTCCAGACGCGTTTTATATTCCATCGGGCCCCAAAGAGGTACGTCATATCGGTAAGCTGCCGACGATGCTAGCTCGGTGCATTACTTAGTATAGAAAGTCTTGCGGTTGACAGCGGCGGTTTGCAGATGCAGTACGGGCCGAAGGTCGTAAGACTTGCGAGGTTGGGAGCCAAATACGAGACCGCGAATACGTCGTAAAGCGCAGTCACCTTTCAAGCCGGAGCTGAAATTCCTCCGGTCTCCGGGCCGCCTGCTGTCAATCGGCCGCGTTCCCGCGGGACGGTGTTCTGGACTTGGATGCGCATGTCGGCTCTCGCGACGTGCCCGCAGCTGTATGATAGCGGGATAGTTGAAAAGGAAGAGGCGAGGGTGTGGTGGGAGTGAACTTTGCGGGGCGAGGGAGACGGCACACTCCGGGGTCGGTCCTTGGCAACCTGACGAGGCTTACGCGGGTTCGTCAAAGCAATTTGGACAGAGAAACGCAGCTACAAAAAGACCGCGACTTGGTAATGCCAAACACCGAGCAATCCTCTGAGATCCCATTTGATGACACATGATTAAAGAGATAACAACAAAACAGTCTATAACTAATATCTGCAAAACAAATTCCATGCACCAAATGCCAAATCCGCCCCCAATTCCCCGCCAAAGATCTTCTCTGTCCGGACCGAACGGAATGGTATACATATTATATATAGCCAAATGCAAGCCAAAGTTTTGAGTAAAAAGTGTTATGACGCCAGCGCCGTCTGCGCGACTCGCTTGCCCTTCTTCGCGATGGTGGTGGAGCCCAGGCCGATGCGGCGGCCGCCGCCGCCGCTGCTGCTGCCGCGCCGGCCCACCACGAGCCTGCCGCGCCGGGCGTCCTTGCGCCGCTGGCGGGCCTCGTCCTCGAGCCGCTGCTTCTCGAGCTTGCGGTTCAGCCGCGAGTTCGGCTTCTCGTGCACGAGCTTCTCGTGGCGGTTGCGCGAGTCCTTGCGCGGGAACGCCTTCGTGCAGCACCAGTCGTACGAGCACGCGTACCTGGCCGACGCGTGCTGGTGCTTGACGTGCCGGGAGCACTCGTTGCGGTTGGGGAAGCCGACGACGGACCAGGGACACTTCGAGTCGGTGCATTTGAACGGCCGCTCCAGTTTCTCGGCCTCGATGTGTTTGCTAGATGTCGATGACTGGTTAGTGAATGTCCGCGCCGGTGCCAGAGTGATCAAAGAAGAACTTACAAGAACTGCTCCATTGTTGAGTACTTTTCCGTGCAGTGCGAGCACCTGTACATGCCCTTCTTCGTGCGCGCCATCTTCTCGCCGAGGGTGGGATTCATCTCCTCGTCGGCTTCTTCGGATTCGAACGCGGCGTCGTCGGCGTCGTCGGCGTCGGACACGCTCCGAGGCGGCGCGGGGGGACGAGTGGTTTCCAGCGCGATGTTCTGGGCCATGGCGGACATGTACGACATCTGAGGCGCGGAGTGGGAGAACGCGCCGATGTAGTCCATGCCGGGGACGCCGGAGAGGATCGTGCTGCCGAGGCCGGGCATGTCGTGCATGTACGCGTCCGCGGACGCCGAGCTGGGCAGGACGAAATACCCGTCCACGGTGAGTTGGCGCACGCTGCGCCGGCGGGGGACGTTGTATACGATCCTGCGGAGGGCTTGAGGTTCTTCGTAGTCCTGGTCGTTCTTGTCGTCCTCGCCTGAGTGGTTGTTCTCGTCGTCATTAAAGTCGTCGTCGTCGTCAGAGTTGATGTCGTCGTCGTCTTCGCATTCGACGTCGCCGTCTTCGCGCTTGAATTCAGGTTTGTCGGACTCGTCGCCCGAGGACGCATGCGAGGATTCGCTGGCGCGGTCTTCGGAGTCCTCGTACATGCCATGGGCGTGCAGGATGGCGTCCGGCGGGACCGACCGCGGGACGACAGACAGGTGCAGGGACGCGCTCCCGGGAAGGGCAAAGTCGGGCGACGCGCGCGAGGACGAGGCCGGGTCGAACAGGCGCTCGTTGTCGACGACGGCGAGCCTGTCGGTCTTGATCGAGTAGTTGTCCCAGTTTGGCCCCGCAAAGGCGATCGGCGGACTGAAGGGCTCGATGTGGGCGGCGGCCGACGGCGTGTGCTTTGGCGCATGATGGTGGTGGGCGTGGCTGTGGTGTGCATGGTGGCCGAGCGGATGCGGCGGGTCGGCCATGGTGTAGAAGTACTCGGGGACCATGCCCATTGTGAGAAGGCCGGCAGGGTCGTAGTGCGCGGACGTGCCGGCCAGGAAGGGAAAATCCGTGAGCATGGAGCCTTGGTCCGGGGGCTGATGGTGTGTAGTGTGCATGGCGTCGTGATTCGGCGTGGCGGCGGAGTGGTCGTCCGCGTAGGGACGGCAATTGTAGATGAACAGCTCAGACTGCCGGCGCTCGGCGAGAACCGTTGGCGGGATGCTGCCGCCGGCGGCGGTGGTGTTTGCGGTGCAGGCGGTGCCGAGGGTGGTGTAGTCGGCGGTCATCTGGCCGAAGCCATTGGCGGTGACCAGCGATGTGAAGGAGGCCGACCAGGCAAAGTCGACGAGGGAGGATCGGCGCCTTGTGGAAATCATTTGGGGTAGAGTGGGACGGCGGTGGTGAGGAAGAAGAAGACGGCAGGGAGTGCCAGAGAGAAGGGGAAGGGGTCACGGCAGCCGGCGAGAAAGGGCAATGGGGGCGGATGCGAGCAAGAGGAGGGAAGAGGAGGGAAGAGGAACCGGGGCGGAGCGGGAGGGGTGCGGAGGACTATAAGAGCAGCGCGGCCGGGCGGCGGACTGCTGCAACGGGGACGCTGACCGGTGAGCCCGTTCGGACCGGCGAGATCTTGTCTCGAGTGCAGAATGGTACAGAGTACAGTGTACCTTTGGCAGAGACAAAGGGGGCGAGCAGCAGACAAGAAAACAAAAGAAAAGAAAGGACAGGAAAAGGGAGGATCGGAACAAAACAGCGCGCCAGAACCGAGAACAGAACAGAACAGAATACAGCAGCAGCACCAGCAGCAGCAGCAGCCAGGACCCAGCGTGCTGGCGTCCGGCCAACCAGCTCAAGGCCGGCGTCTCCAATATGAGCCCCACGCGCGCGCTTGCACCACTAGCCAAAACTCTGTTAGAGTGCGTTTCCCGCCACGTGGGCCGTCAGCCCGGGGCACGCCTAGCCCGATCCGGCCTAGCAGCTGCTCGCGTGTCTCGCGTGCTGGCTCGCCACGCGGCCGCCGCAGCCCTTGTCCATGTCCATGTCCACGGTGCAAAACCCCCCGCCCCTTCCCTGCCCCGTCCCAGGTCCTGCCGAACGCAGCGCATGCTCCTTGCCGTCTCGGCCAGAAACAGCTCGAGTCGAGACGGCGTAGCGGCCGATCAGTCAACGCGGTCAACTCAGTCGTACGCTATACCTCCGGCTAGCCAGCCAATGGCACGGATAGCAGCAGTCACGGCCACAGCCACGGCCACAGTCACAGTCCGGCGCACACCGAGGCAGACACATGACGTCGCACTGCACAAGAAAGATGCCCTGGGCCTGTGTGTTGGCAGGGCAGCGTCCGGCGCGTAAAAAGCGTGGCGTTCTGTGACATGATGGATGGAGACCTGCTGACGGCTAGCAGCCGACGCTCACTACACACCCCCGGCTCCACATTTACCCGCAGAACGCCGTATTGCAATCGCACAGCTGTATTAATCTGGCACTTCATCTAATTTGATCTCGTCGTTTAGAATGCAGCCTTCCTATCTTCAGCTGCTACCTTAAAGCTCGAAGACTACGCTCGCCCTCCGTCATTCTCGTTGTCATCACCATCGGAACTTCCTTTTTCGAGGCAGGGCAGATCGGCAGGTTAACTTTTGTCCGAGACATGCATTGCATGACCCTTTGCAGACAAATGAAACCATTCACGGTGTACTTGTACATAGTCAGCCGACGTTGGCGGGCTCGGTGCTCGTCCCTTGTCTCTCACTCCGCACGACCTCCGAAACCCGCTCCATCAAGAACCCTGCAGGACCCAGTAAACACGGGACTGCCCCATATTCCCGCAGACTTCCCGTTCTCGCGAAAAACAAACACACGCCACACAATAACCCCCCCGCGGTCCGAACTACGGACTAACACTCTCGGTACCGTCGACACCCCGGTCCCCAAAAGGAATACAAAGTCCCTAGCACCGTTCTGCCCTGACTCGTTCTAGAAGCCCTGTCTTGGCCATCTATCTTCCACTCCCGTTGCGCCCCTGCGTCAGTCTTCATTCCTTCGCTTCCCCTTTCCAGGACAGGGTTCTCCTTTTCTGTTTTCGTCCGTCCTCGCGAATATTCCATGCATGGAATGTTGCACCAGGACGGCAACAGACGTCAGCCATGCCCCAACTAGCAACCCCCTTCCTAAAGCGAGCAATCTCAGATATCTCTCCGGTGACCAAACCGGAACATCGTGTCTTGCCGTAGACTGAAAATGAGCTTATTTTCATAACCGAAAACAGACAATCGCACTGCGTCGCACCCTTTTCGTCCATGACCTCATGTCAGCACAGGATCCATGATCCACATGACGGTATTCTACGCCATACGTACTATTCAGAACACAGAACCGTCGCATATGTGGCTGGCATGCCTCGTGCCGTCGTGGCGTACATATTTCCATCCTCAAACGGGAATTGCATAGACCGTGCATGATCACAATACTCGATGCCGGCTGCCGCATCTCATATTTATAACTCCGAGACCGTCGCAACCAAAAACAACGACAAAGGTAATCCTCCTCGGGAATCTCGCCGTTGGCGCATTCCAGATCTAGCAACATCAATCATCAGGCATATCAAGCGACCGTTGATAAAACCTGAACAGGCTTAGCTCGCGCAGCTACTTGAAAGCAGATTTAAAATAAACAAAACTAAACTAGGTACTCATGCGATAACTTTTGCCACACTGCCTATGTCTTGTCTCTCGGGTATACACTTGTCTATGTTCAGCAAAATGTGCCTGAAAGTGGTGTCTGGTTTGGGTTTGCATGGCGCTCACACGCTTGACCGGCACTAAACCAGTCTTTGTCTACTCATCGCCAAAAGATAGAAACTCTTCTATTTGTTCATTTTCTCGCTATGTCCTCGCACTGCCATCATAAACACACAACCTAGTCTTACAAAACCGTCCGCAACCACTCATACGTGAAACAACTTGTAAAAAAGACGAAAAACCAAAATACAAGAGAGACTGCAAGATCAGTACCAAGAGAAGACAATTCCTGCTACAGCGCGTGTGACTTGGACCATAGAGATGTAGAGACGTTAGTTAGCTAAGCTAAGTGCTTTTTTTATATTTGACTCGGACAGCTCATCAACTGCTGCATGTGACCTTGACAATATACATGTAGACAAGTTAGTTCAGCGGCTTTTTTTTTTGTTATACTCGACTTTGACACATGTGGCCTTAGTCTGGTCCACGCTGTCGCTTGTTACCGTGCGGGTTGCCGTCGTTTCCTTGCCAGCCGCCGCCGCCGCCACCACCTTGTCCGTCTTGTCCGTTGAAAAACGCAGGATTAAAGTGTGGCTGTGGGAATCCTTGCGGAGCTAAAGAAAAAGAAACGCAAGGTCAGTATTCCGCCCTGGACGCAAACCATAACACAAAGAAGTGAGAACGTACGGAATCCGCCAAAGCCCATCATGGGATTGAATCCGCCGTCCATGCCGCCCCGACCCCGGTTGCCGCCCATGCCGCCGCGGGGGCCGTTCATCTGCATGCCGCCGCCGCGGCCCTGGAAGCCAAACATGCCCATCGGCATGCCGTTGAAGCCGGCCGCCATGCCGGGGTTGAACGGCATCCCGCCGGGCATGTTCCCGCCGCCCATGTTCCCGCCGCCCATGTTGCCACCTCCCATGTTGCCGCCGCCGCGGCCGCCGTAGCCGCCCCGGTTGACGTAGCCACCGCCGCCACGACCGCCCCGGTTGACGTACCCTCCACGGCCGCCCATGCCGCCCCGGTCCATGCCGGGACCGCCGCCGCCGCCGCCCATGCCCATGTCGTTCATGCGGTTGCGCGGCGCCGGATCCTTCGGGATCATCTTGAACGGGTTGTTGTTCGGGTTATGGTACATCGCCTGGTACTTCGTGTTGCTGTCGATGAAGTGCTTGGTTGCTGACGCCGCCTGCGGACTTATAAACTCCAAGAACACGGCACTGCAGAAACCGGACCATTAGCCCTCAAACTGCACAATTGCATAAAATACAATGCAAAAAAAAAGACATACCCTCTTGATTTGCCGTTAGCCTTGTGCTCGTTGAACGTGACCTCCTTGAGTTCGTACTCAACGCCAGCCTGAGCCGCCCACCCCCGAGCCTCTTCGTCCGTCGTCCACCATTCGAGCTCGGTGATTGACAACGCCGGCGACGCGTTGCCGTCGACCGCCCGATTGTCAGGTTGCGCGTGCGGCCTCAGCACCTGCCACTTGCCGCCCTGCACTTGAACCTGCGTGCTTGTCTTTACAGGACCTAGACGCGTGTTCGTTGGTTAGTGTTTTTGCCGATTCAGACAACGCAAAGCAAACAATCAAGACTGACCAGCGTCATAGTTGCTGTCCAGGAGGTCAATGTCGAGATCATCAGCGCCGCTTCCTGCCGCAGGCTTCGTCGAGCCGGCTGACGGCTGGATGCCGTCCAGGTTGTCGTCGTCGTAGATATCGATCTCGTAGCTGTAGTCGTCTGCCATGATGTCTCAACTATTACACAGTAGTTGCTGCTGTTGATAGTCCTGGCTCGTCAGTGATAAAAAGAAGTGAGGGGCTTATGATTGCAAGATTGTTCACGAGGCCGCGAATTGTATTTGATCTTTCAGTTAAGAAAACAGCGTACATGTCAGCACATATTCATCTTGAACAAAGTCGTCGATGCAGAGGAAAAAAAGAGTCTAACAGAACTGGCACACAATGAAAGAAAAATCGATGAGTACGTACAATGTGTCAGAAAGTGTGCTTTCAACAATGACCTTATACAAACTGCAACAGACACAAATGGTTTCCCTCGATCTGATAGCTAACAAATTGAGGAACTCAATGCAGACTTGGACAATGATGCTCTTGTACTGAGGACAGCTGAACAATATACAGAGGCGATCTCTGGAGATAGAAGTTTTAAAGTACAGGCGAGGAATCCTATAGATTAGCAAAGAATGTATTAACATACAAGGCCGTGAATGGACGCAACGAAACAAACAGAAAACACAAGGATTGTCCTCTTGCCGATAGCGAATCCGCACAAAGTGGTATCGATCCGGCACATCATAAGTACCAGAAACGACTCGTCACAGACAGAGTAAATTGCAAGAGCTTCCAGACATTGCAGAGAAAAATATACCTTTGCACAAGAAGAACAAACAGCCTTTTGCGGTCAAATCAAGCGCAGTATCCCTTGCGACAGTATTTCTCACACCACTCGCGAGTCACAGTTGTCAAAAAGAATATACTCTTGAGCACACTACTCCAGAACAGATCTCCAGATGTTCAATCCCAGTCGGAAAGCTGAGTCCGAGAAACAAATGAAAACTTCACAACCGGCAAGACGAAGGAAGGAAGGAGGCTTGTGGCGAGTGCCCAAGGGCGGAAATGAAAGCCGTTTTCGAACAAACACAGGCAGCCCAAACCGCTGCGCACTTGTGCCATCACGTGCTGTGATGTGCAGGCCGCAGATTTCAGCACAGCTGTGAGTGGCGGCTCACAGCTTTCGTGACCAGCCCGGGCTCGTGCTGTGATTTGGTCCCCACGTGCCCGGCAAGCAAACAAGGAACATCAGTCCACATTGGGCCGTTTTGGGCCCACACGTGCCTTTCCCCACAGCGATGGATCTTCAATCTTCATGCACTTTGTCTGATCTAAGAGTTCGTCGCTGTTCCTCTAAGAGGGAAGTCGGGCATGCGCGACGGCGTCTCCTCCTGCCCCGGCGTCTCTTTCTGCCTCCTCCTGCGGGACTTGCCACGCACCGTCCTATGCAAACACGACGGGCCGACAGCACGCGAGCGTGCTCGGGTACAAACTCGTCTGATTTTTTGCTGGCGACGTGGTCTGCTTTTGCGTTTTTTTGTCCGAGACATTTTGAAGCCGCGGGGAACTCTCGACCAGCACTTTCGACCGCGCCGCGGATCGATCGGATGGGCCGACCACTCAGGTTCTGCGGCCTCGATCCTCCTCCGATCTTTGTATAACGGGAATCGCCGTATGGGGATCATCTGTAATCCGGTCTCTGTTTAGGATTTTGTAGGACGAAAAACGGTCTTGTGTAGCAGTTGTGAGATGACAGTATGACTGAATGGGCGATGTGGCATAGAACTCCGCGATTCGCACGAGAAGCATGCCTGCCTCAGTCATGCTTGCTGATTGCACTCGGCTATTACGTGCCGCGGTGTCGCTTGCCGACCGCACAGACAAGAGGGTGGTCCGATATGCGACCGCTTTCCGCAGGAAGTTCTTTACGCGGCTACGCAGGACGCGGTGGTGTTCAGGCGGGAGAGAGAGCCGGTGGGTGGAGGTTAAAGTAAAAAGACGCTGTTTGTCCCCGGACTCGCCATCCGCCACCTTAACCGGGACAAACACAGTTGAACGCGTCAGAAAGCACCGGCGCTCTTGCCCCGCTCATCTTAGGGCCGTGCGCACGGCCATCATCGCCCTGCTGCCCTCGTGTTTTGTGTTTTGCGCTGCAAAACTCGTCGCGCCTGGGCAGGCAGCATCGACACCCCTCACCCCGAACATGTGGTCCCATGCCGCGATTTACACTCCGCCTGATCCTGCACGCCATCCATGCCGTTATTGCCGTTTTGCGCCGTTTTGCGCCGTTGCAGGAGGTCTGCAGGAAATTATCCGATGCCTTAGTCTTAGTCTGTCTCTATAAGACCCGCGGTGATCCCCCTGTCCAATTTCCCCCTTTGTTCTAGTCGATATTACCGTTCGTCCCATCTTTCGCTCGGCGTCCCGTCTGCATTGTCTCACAAGCGAGATCTCCCAACGCGACCGTTAAGCGCACAGTCCGAAGCCCTCTATTGTCCTTCATCCTTCTGCAGCTCTGCTCGTCGCCTTTAGTCCTCGACGACCAGCAAACAGAGACGACCCAACCAAGCGAGGCACGGCTGTCTCTGAAAGGTAAGGTTCCACAATTTTATATGTCTTGGCGTAAATTAATGAAGGTTCGTTTTGGGACCTGAGATCTGCGCCCAGCTTCCTAATTTGGGCAAGAGCGCTAATGAACTAGTTTTGTTCCCCAGACCACCTTGCCTCCGTCAAATAGATAGCGCTTTCCTTCTTTCTCAGAACTGAATATCCATTGTTATTTGTGTCACAAGAATTCCCGCCTTTCTCGCCTACGACACGATGTCTGCTCCGTTCCCAATTACGGTTACTCGTTCGCTGAAGACGTTGGACCTTACCAACCTCCAAGATTCGTTTGACGAAGTCGAGCGCAAGTACAAGGAGAACCTCATCGCCGGCAGGCCGACCGGCCAGCACTATACTTCCCTGAAGTCGTTCCTGCTAGGTAAGGTGACTCCGCTCGACGCGAGCGATATAAACGTCTGACCTCTTGATGCTGTTTAGACCGCGACGTCCCGTTCCCGGCATGCTGTCCCAATGCAGAGGAGCTCACTGTCGGGACCGACATTGTCGACGGGCAGGCCGCCATGATCACTTGTCTGCGCTACCTGAGCAAGCTCCAGGCCCTCAACGTGCAAGGCGCCACCATTGGTCTCGGCAGCTTTTCCGGCGTGACGGCTAGATCAAACTGCCCCAAGCTTGCGCGTTTGACAATCCGTTGCTCAGAGTAAGTTCCTATTCCGCTCCGCTCATTAGATCATTCTACTCCCGTGCACAGAATTCTAACAGCTCGTGACTCTCTAGAACGCTTCGCTACGAGAACGCTCACATTGCAAACTTTTTGAAGTCGCTTCGGCCGGACTCGCTCACGCACATCACAATCACTGGGATCTCGCAGACGGCCTATCTCAAGAAGGTGATGGAGGCCATCTCCTGTCACTGCAACAGCATCGTGTCGCTCCGGCTCTTTGGCATGTCGAAGCTGCTGTTCAATTATCTTCCGGCGATCGGCTTTACGCATTTCCTTAAGGAACTCGAGGTTTCGACAACAAGCACGGCCATGATGTCCAAGCACTCGCGCGATGTCTTTGCCAATTGGTTTCTGTACCTCCCCAACATCGAGAAACTGAGCATGAAGGGCCACGACATCAACTACATCTGCTACGAGTTCCTTGCTCGGCCCTACAACCAGCTGAAGAGCCTGATATTGGAGGGCACCCGCCGCGAGGACATTCCCTTGTTTCATTACGATCTCTTTTTCACGGCTCTTGCCAACTGCGAGCACCTCGAGGAGCTTGTTATGATTGACCCCCAGGTTCGCTGGGCGCATGGGCAAAAGTGCAGGTTGTTTGGGGGCCTCAAGCATCTTCACAATCTGACGAGTCTTGACATGCACATTCACGGGCCCACCTCTGCCGAGATCGTCGACCTGATGTCTTACTTGCCCGAGCTCAAGGAACTAACCGTCTCCGCCGGACTGGCCGACGACATTCTCCGGGCCGCCCGCGACCTGCCCCACCTGCGCTCCGTCACGAGCCGCGTGTACCCGTCCGAGCTGAGCGCGCGCGAGTTGACGGCCCTGTTTGACTTCCGCGACCAGGACGACGAGCTGCCGATCCTCGTTTCGCTCGAGGCCGGCTCGGTCGTGACCAACCTTGAAGACCAGCAGGACCACAACCTGTGCGTCTCCCGCGAGAGCATCGACGGCGTCAACAAGGTCGTCTACTACGGCGACGGCGCGTCCTGTGCCGAGATCCTCGAGAAGCCGGACTACGTGGTCCCCGTGTTCAAGACCATCCGCAGGATGCCGTCCGTGCTAAGCACGATGAGCCGCGACTCGGACATCTCGCAGATGGGCCACTTCACCTTCATCGACAACAAGCCGATCTACTTTGACAGGATGGAAAGCGGCACGGCGTGCAATTTCGACAGCACCAAGTACGACGACGACAAGTCCGAGGACGGGCTGGAGGACCAGGAGTTTGACTGCGCTTTGATTATTTAATGCTTCACACGAATGAATGATTTGATACAGATGTGTAAGATGCGGCAGGTGTAAGATGCGGTAGAGGTTTCTTTTTTGGCTTGCAGCTATTTCTATCAGAACGATTCCTGATAGGCTCTCTTGGAAGCAAGTATGGGGGCGCATGTGGAGTTACGTGGCGGGCGTATTTGTTGGACGTGATTAGTTCGTTGTATATATTAAGATAAATCTCGGCAGGGGCCGAGTTCAGAAAGATACTCTTATACGCAACTTTTTGTTAAAGTTGATATTTTCGTTGTTTACAATTATTACAATTCACAAACAGACACAGACTCCGCCTCTTACACTAATACCAAACTCCTCACCTAAATTACAATTACCTTACCATCAACACGTCCAATTTGTTGTTGCCCTCACTCTGTCATATCTTCCTCGTCCGTATAGGTGGCAATGAGCTAGCAGAGAGTTAGTCTTACACGTATTCGCGTAGTGGTACGGTGCAGGAACATACATTTTCGACAATCGCCTGCGATACGGTAATGGCCGCCAACACCCGGGGCATTTTCAGTCCTTGTCTGTATAATAAAGGCGTCAGCTTACCGCCACGTAAAAAATCGAACATGTTACTAACCTCATATAATTCTGCTTGATATTCCGGGCTTTGTCTTTCAAGTTCATTTGGGTCTGCCCCGCCAGCGCGGCAATTCCATGGGGATCTTCGCCGCCTTCGGCTACTTCACTTGCCACTTCGGCAATTTCCTTTAGAGAGAAAAAAAGGTCAGCCTAACGATATTCGGAGCTTAGCAAAACTAGACTATAGTAGCATACGTCGACCATCTCTGTCCATCTGGTGTCATGTACTCCAATCAGGTACAATAAAGTATTCTCCATAGCGGGAGTCCACCGACCCCTTCTTATCCGCCGCCGCTTGAACTTTACGTCAGGAGGAGCCATGCCATTGCTCTTTGAACCTATGACCCGGCGAGGAACTGCAGCAGTTTCCTCGTCAGGGACAGATGGAGGAGTCGGCACACGCTCGTCGTCAAATTCCTCGACCTCCGGAGGCCGCGGAGGACCCGATCTGGCCTTTCTTCGGCGACCCATCGGCACCTGTGTCGTGGGGCGAGCCTCGCTTTGAAGTGCTATATTATCGGCAACTATAACGAACGGCGTGCCCTTTGGATGCGTATGTGTGGGGTAGTCATCCTCGTTGTCGGTGTCGTTGTCGTGAGCTTGGTATTCATGGTCGTGGTCCTCGCCGGCGTCGCCATCAGATGCGCCACGCTTAGAAGATGCAACCTCTACAAAGCGCGCCCTGCCACCTCGAAGGACTCGCCCGGACGACGGGGATTGCTCTCCGTCGTTGACGTCCTGAGAATCAAATTTTACCTTTTCCCTGTCCGGCTGCGCGTCAATGAACAGCTTGCGGGCACTCCGGCGTGATTGAAACGCCGCCTTGGGAGAAGGCGTCGTCGCGCCATGCCTGCTCTCTCGCGTGAGCATCGTCTTCGCGTCAAACTCCGCAGCAGAAGTTCCGTTGACGCGGCTTGCCAAAATAGAAGGCGTGTTTCGGGCCCTGCAGAAGCCGGAAGGTTAATAAATGTCAGGCTTTAACAATGTTCCAAATAGTTGCAAGTCTTACGTCAAGTCGCCCCGCAAAACACCGTATGCTTCACTTATCCATACTGCAAACTCATTTGTGAACTGGTTCCACGGAAACTCGACTTCGAGACTGGCCAGTGCGAGGCCAGCATCCTCCGAGGCCTGCAGGATCTTCTGCACCTCTTCCGCCATCCGAATATTGTACTCTTCACTCAGAGACAGCTGCTCCACCGTCTTCCTGAATGACGCCGCGGAATTCTTCAGCTTGGCATTCTTGTCGGATAGGGCCAACACCAGTATCTGAACCGCGAGCTGCAAGGCAACTGCCTCAGTGAAGTCGTCGTTGTCGAATCCCACGCGCTCCGGAAAACACTCCGCAATCGTGTCAAGGATCAGATACGACTCGGCTGCAGACCCTGGTCCGGCTGTCACTAGCTCGAACGCGAGCTCCGCGAGGTTGATCTTGTGTATGAGCCCGGTGTACTTGTTGTTGCCGAACGCGCGCTCGGTGAGCTTGGGATCAATGAACACATCGCTGCGACCGCAACCGAAAAAGGCCTTGTGATCTATACGTCAAATAAAAAAGTCAGACTTTCAGAAGAAGGAATTCAAGAACAGCCGTCACGCAATGCTTACCCACGATCCGGGAGTGCAGCCAGTCAACCTTGTCCAATGTGTTTGGATTTACCAGACCCTTAGCCGCAGCCGGCAACACGTCATTGTCGAGCACACGCGTCAGCATGTCGTCCGCATATCGTTCGATCGCGTCTGCGTAGTTTTCGATTTCCTCCTTGTCAACCGGCATGTCGCTGATGCGGTCGTGGGCCTGCAGGGAAAACTGGAAATAACACGCCCGTTTGCGGTTGGCTGGATCCGGATCTACAAGCAATCCAATCAGGCCCTAGGGTTAGGCTTAGGGTTCTGGTTCTGCAGTGACACTGTTCTTACTCCAATGCCTTGAAGAGACTTGCCGCTGAATGCAGTCAATAATTAGTCCACAAGTCCATATTCCCAGACGCCGCAAGTGTCGTTGTTTTCTATCTTGGACTCATACCGGCCGTGGTCCAGATGTTTGAGTCATTGGGAATCGTCTTCTTTTTCCCGAGGTTACGAAGTACGGAATCCAATTCAACAAGACCACCTACCGGATTTGTGGCATTTGCCAGTTCTTCGTCTTTGAGCGCACAAAATGAAATTGTTTTTTTGTTTTAGAAGACGCTCGCCCATTGCTGGTCGGCCCAGTTCTTGAATATCGAGGATTAAGGGAAGTGATGGAGACACTGGGTCACTGCCAGAATCGTCAGATTGTCACTAGCACGGCACCGGTATATCTCGCCAGAGCATTGCGGCAGGGCCTGCTTGTCCTCTCCGCGTAACATATCAGCCCAACTTTATGTGGTTGTTATGCTTGGTGAGCCATCATCGCGACAGCACCAAGATCGAGCAATGCTTATTTGACCTAACCCAAAGCCCCAGACTTCGCTTGTAGACGCGCACTGTGAGAGCGAGCTGTACTGCTGGCCAAGGCTAACAATCACATTGGCCAGTCCTGGATGTCCGGCAGAAATGTATTTGCCTTCAAAATGCAAGGAATTGCAAAAGACGCTCCTATTAAGTCAGTGGGTGAAGAGAAGTTCACTAGGGGCTTTCAAAGGCATCGCAGCTACTTCGCTTCACTGAGGCGGGTATCATGAAGAACTTGATACTTCTCTCATGCCCTTAATCCAGACCTTTAATTGTAACCTCCCGAAGGATTAGTTAGGTCCTCGGTACGCCCACAGTGCGGTCAGAGGCGGAAATAGTTGGAGTGGGAGGTGATGTAAACAAAGCACCACCCTAAACCTTGAATGTTTTCAGATTCGCAATGTTGTTACACTTTTGGTGATTGCGAACACATCTCCTCAGAAATATCCTCTAGATGGGTCAGTCTACGTCAGCTCCTCAGCGTGATATCCTTGATCAAAGCTCTTGATTGCATGCGAAGAATCAGTCCGTTCGGATCATTGCCGGCCACGTTATGAACTCCGGGACAAATTTCCAACCCCGGGCATCCACCACTTCGGCAAGCGCAATGAGTCTAGGCACACAAGAAGACGACCGCGAAAGCGAGTCGTCGCGGGCTCCGGTGTTTCGGTTTCAGTTGAATTACATCGACTCGTATCAAATCGCGCCAACCTCGCACGACCGAAGCTTGTGTCCGCTGGAGCTGCCTCAGGGGAGCGTGTATGACAGAGTGCCAGTCGTCCGCATATTCGGCGTGTCGGACTCTGGACAGAAGGTCTGCGCGCATGTGCACGGCGTGTTTCCTTACCTCTTCGTCGAATACACCGGCCCGTTAGATCAGAAGTCCGGTCAGTTCTGCTCGTCTGGTCATTCTTGTAACTTGAGCTGACTAGTTGACCTTAGTTGATGCGTATATCAAGAGCCTGCATTATGCTATCAATGGCGCCCTACAAATGACATCGTTTAACCGAACGGAAAAGAACACAATTAACTACGTGGCCAACATCATTCTATGCAAAGCCGTCCCGTTCTACGGCTTTCACGTGGGATGGGGATATTTTTTGAAGATATACATGCTGAGTTCGAACATTATTACGCGCTTGGCGGATCTTTTCCGGCAGGGAGGAATCATGGGAACACCGTGCCAGGTCTACGAGGCTCATTTGCCGTACATCCTGCAGTTCATGACCGATTTTAATCTGTTTGGCTGCGGCTGGGTCAATTGCTCTAATGTGCTGTTTCGGTATCCTGTGCCAGGTAAATACCGTTTTGGTGTTTTTGTGAGTTTTGCCGGGAGAGGCTGACAAGTAACCAAGAACCGACGGATGTGGGCATGATCAAGCACTTTCGGTGGACGACCGACACGGTATCGTCGTCGATGGTCTCTGCAGCGACAGGGAGCTATCGCATGTCGCGCTGCGAGCTGGAGGTCGACATATTCGCGCAGGACATCAAGAACCGCCACGACATCGCCCAGCGCAGCATCCACCACGACTTTTCCGAGCGCGTCACGCCGCTGCCGAGCGAGTTCAAATTCATGCACAGCATGGCCGAGCTGTGGAAGGACGAGCGGTCGCGGCGGCGGTTCACGCGGTCCAGCCCGACCACCGTTCCGCCGATGTCTGCGGACGTCGACAACAAGATTTTCACTCGCTGGGCAGCTCTTGATCGGCTAGCTCCGAAGCTGAAACAGCTTACTGAAGCGGACTCTTCACGTACGGAAACGCGATTTGAGTCGTTTGATGAATTTGACAGGAAGCAGTCGGCCGGCCCAAAAGAGCTGATACCAACCGTATTTGAAACAGTTTCATCAATGTTCTTCTCGCCGCTGACCACAGAAAGCTTCGCGGACGAATCTTTCGATTCGAGTTTCTGGGACCACTTACCCGCGGAGGATCTGTCGCTGCTTAACACTGACGTGAAAAGCAAGTCAAAGACTGTCGCTTTTTTGGAGGACGACGGATACATTCCGCCGTCTCAGAAGCTGTTGAAGCGCAAGGTATGTTACAGCTAAGAAATTTCTGGGGTTTCACGCGGTGCTAATCGGCCGCACGCAGTTTATTGAGAGCTCCAGCTCGGAGTCGCCGGTTGAATACCGGACAGGTTCCACGTCCTCCGCGCAAAGCGAGCCAGGGCCGCCTGTCGTGCGCGGTAAGCAGGCCGGCGCCATAAAGGCCGGACGGACAATGTCCATCCGCAGCTTCGGCGTGATTGTCAAGGACGCCGAGGCGGCGCAACAAATGTCGCAGTTGTCGTTCAAGCAAACCAAGCCTGGAAGCATTGACACGAGTTTGCAGACAAAGGAGGTTGCTGACGCTTCGCGATCCGGCGACGAAGCAAATGGAACGTCATTCTTGCATCATTCCTTGGAGACTATAGTCTCGAGTCCAGGTATGCTGGCTACTTGCCGTTTTCGATCACCGTGGTTGCTAACAAACCAGCAGAATCCAAACTGAATAGTCTCGAGGAAGATATAAAAACAAGCTTCGATGTTCCAGGTCAGCTGGTGGTATACCCTGAGCTGCCGATGAACGGCAAGGAGATATTGGATTCACTGGAAGCCCTGGGCGAGCCGCGGATACTCTACCAGCCTGCATTCTACAGCGCGGACAAGGACGTGCCCGCGCGGCCGCGTGAGTACGCCGGGAAGGAGTTCAGGCTGCAAGGAGGGTCGGCGTACTATCTGCCCGGCTTCACGGCCGGCATATTGGGCGACAGCGGGATGCGGGATCATACCGACAGCAACTTCCGCGTTTGGCAGTATGGCGTTGTGCCGCCTTCGTTCAAGGAAGTGCAAGACTGGGTCGGTAATAATGCCGACGAGGAGGAAGCACGACATGACGTGAAATACGTGGCCTCACAGGTATGCCGTATTGTTCTGAAAATAGACTTCGTCGGAGCTTTGGCTAACCTTGCACTGAAGATTGAGGGTCCAACACAAAAGACATCACCGGTCGGGCACCGGACTAAGAAATACAAACGCCAAGCGTCGACGATGTCTGTCCTGAGTCTTGAAGTGCACGTCAACACAAGGCCGGGCCTTTCTCCTGACCCGGCCAAGGACGCCATAACATTCGCGGTGTGGATGTTCCAGCCGTCGAATGCGCAGGTAGCGAGCACGGACAAGACAACCGGAGTAATAGTCGTGTCTACGAATGAGACCGAAATGGCGCTCCTGGGAAAATTGTACGGCAGTGATGTTCTCACTCTTGCCACGGACGAGCTTGATCTGTTTAACCATCTGACGGACATCGTTCGGGAGCTTGATCCCGACATCTTCACCGGGTACGAGGTCCAGGGCTCGTCGTGGGGCTACATGATCGATCGGGCACAGGCAAAGTACGAGTACGACCTTGCCGACGAGTTCTCGCGGGTGTCGCTTGCCAAGCCGGGCGGGAAGCTGTTCGACCGATACGGCGCCCAGCACACGTCGCACCTGCGGATCGTCGGGCGGCATGTCTTGAATGTTTGGCGGCTGCTGCGGCAGTCCGTCGCGCTGCTGCAGTACACGATCCAGAACTGCGCGTTCCGGATCCTGAAGCGGCGGGTGCCGTTCTACGGCTACGACGTGCTGACGACGTGGTACCGGTCCGGCAACGCCGGCCAGGTGCGCCGGGTGATCCAGCACTGCGTCGAGCGCGCAAGGCTCGACCTCGACTTCCTGAGCGACCAGGAAGTGATCGAGCGCACGAGCGAGCAGGCCCGCCTGCTCGGCGTCGACTTCTTCTCTGTCCTCTCGCGCGGGTCGCAGTTCAAGGTCGAGTCGCTCATGTTCCGGATCGCAAAGGCGGAGAACTACATGCTCGTGTCGCCGAGCCGGGACCAGGTCGGCCACCAGAACGCGCTCGAGTGCCTGCCGCTCGTGATGGAGCCGCGGAGCGCGTTCTACACGAGCCCCGTGGTCGTGCTCGACTTCCAGTCGCTGTATCCGTCGATTATGATTTCGCACAATTACTGGTGAGTTTTAAGTGGGATGTTTGAGGTTCCAGGTATATGACTGACTCGGATCGAAATAGCTATTCAACATGCCTCGGAAGGGTGGAGTCGTGGCGGGGCCGGAACAAACTTGGCGTACTCAACGATCTGGAAATCCCGGCTGGTCTGTACGCGCTGCTCAAAGACTATCTGACGATTTCACCGAACGGGCTCGTGTTTGTGAAGCCGTCGATCCGGCGGTCGCTGCTGGCGAAGATGCTGACCGAGATCCTCGAGACGCGCGTGATGGTCAAGAACGAGATGCGGGACAGCGGCGAGGACGTGTTTCTGAAGAAGCTGCTGAACAACCGGCAGCTGGCGCTGAAGCTGATCGCGAACGTCACGTACGGGTACACGTCCGCGTCGTTCTCGGGCCGCATGCCGTGCGTCGAGATCGCGGACGCGATCGTGCAGACCGGCCGCGAGATCCTCGAGCGCTCGGTCGAGCTGATCAACGCGACGAAGCGGTGGGGCGCCGAGGTCGTCTACGGCGACACGGACAGCCTGTTTGTGCACCTGCCGGGCAAGAGCAAGGACCAGGCGTTCGACATCGGCAAGGAGATCTCGGAGCGGATCACGCAGATGTATCCGCGGCCGATCAAGCTCAAGATGGAGAAGGTCTATCTGCCGTGCGTGCTGCAGGCAAAGAAGAGATACGTCGGGTTCATGTACGAGACGAAGGAGCAGGCGGAGCCTGTGTTTGACGCCAAGGGCACGGAGACGGTCCGACGAGACGGGTGTGTTGTTCTCACTTGCACCTGACGTTGATATTTGCGATATTAACTCGGCAACAGAACCCCAGCGGAACAACAAATCGAAGAAAAAGCGTTGAAGTATGTTACAGCTGGGTCACTGATCAAAGATGTTTGTTTGGCTAACAATTGCTAAACCTAGACTGCTGTTCCGGACGGCCGACTTGTCCGCCGTCAAGGCGTACTTCCAAGACCAATGCGAGAAGATCATGCGGGGCAACGTCTCGATCCAGGACTTTTGCTTTGCGAAGGAGGTCAAGATGGGCTCGTACAGCGAGCGCGGCACGCTGCCGCCGGGGGCGATGATCACGTCAAAGAAGATGCAGGACGACCACCGGGCCGAGCCGCAGTACGGCGAGCGCGTGCCGTACGTCGTGGTCGCCGGCGCGGCGGGCACGCGTCTTGTGGACCGATGCGTTGCGCCGGAGGCACTGTTGGAGGACAGGTATATTTTGGTGCGCCTGCACGTTTTGCATGTTCGTTCTCGGCTAATCGCAAGGTCTGCAGCCACTTGTTTCTTGACGCGGAGTACTACATCGTGAAGAACCTGATCCCGCCGCTGGAGCGGATCTTCAATCTCGTCGGCGCGAGCGTGCGGTCGTGGTACGACGAGATGCCGAAGGTGGCGCGGATCCCGGACAACCTGCGGGGGCGTGCCTCGGGCGGCGCGGCCGCGAAGCGCAGCACGATACATTCGTACCTGAAGTCGGCGATGTGCATTGTCTGTCGCGCGAACCACGCGACTGCCGGTGGTATGTTGTTTCAATAAGTTTTCTTAGATCGTACCAGATTTCGGCTGACAAGCTGTGTTTTTGCTTCCGTATTAGTCGTCTGTGCCGCGTGCAAAGCCGACGAGGAGCGGAGCTACTTCGCGCTCAAGTCGCGCGAGCGCGAGCACGAGCGGCGGCTCGGGGCCCTGCAGGCGGTGTGCCACTCGTGCGCGGGCGTGCCGCGGGCCGAGCCGGTCGCGTGCACGTCGCAGGACTGTGCCGTGTACTACTCGCGCGTGCGGGAGACGACGAAGATGGCGCACGCGCGCGGCGAGCGCGAGTCGTACGAGGAGGCTGTTGGGGCCGTCAGTCTTGTGGATTTGACGTGGTGATGTGTTTTTGGAAACTATGACGCATGTCATTGGGGTTTTGTTGTGTACATTTAAACTGGATGGAGTTTGATGGGGTTTTTTTTTCTTGTTTTTTGGTAATACAATTGATTTTACAAATTCACGTTTAAAATACCTCTATTATCTATGATATATCTATGAGACGGTCATCCTCTGTCCGTTGACGGTACAATCCACTGCAAAAACAAAAGCACAAGCGAACGCTGCGGCACATGCATCTAAATGCATCAGTATCATAAGATAGTCCGTGGTTCGGTCTATACGACTCGGCCATGGTCCGAATGGATGTCGAAATAAAGCCTGCGGCCATGTGGCCAGAGTAGACACGGTAAAAGCAAAAAAGGAGTGCGAGAGAGATTTGACGTCGGATCATAAGTCCTGAAACACGATGTCTCGCACGACCTTCCCCTCCTCCCCTTGATAGTGACCGGATTGATCACCCGTCATTGAATGATGACTCTCGTCATATGGTAAAGTCTCGTCGAGCCTCGACGTGAGTGCGCGTCGTGAGGAATGTCGAGAGAGCTTAGATGCAGCAGACGCAGCAGCCGGGGTCGGACGCGTAGACTGGGCGGACGTAGCCCGGGGCGACCGCGCCGTAGGCGGGGCCGTACGCGCCGCCGTAGCCGTAGATCGGCGCCGGGTAGGGCCGGGGCGCGACGATGACGGTCGGGCCGAAGCCGAAGCGCGGGCCGCGGCGGTGGCCGCCGAAGAAGCCGCCGCCGCCGTGGTGGCCGTGGTGGTGGTTGTGGCCGCCGAAGCCGCCGCCGTGGCCGCCGAAACCGCCGCCGTGGCCGTGATGTCCGTGACCCATTGTTGTGGTTGGTGTGGAAAGAAAAGTGGCGATTGGGGAAAAAGTGTGGCGTGGAATAAAGCTGGGGAAGATAGCCTTGTGATGGTGATGTCAGGAGGCACGGGGTGGAGAGGCGGATGGTTCGTCTTTTATACAAGGGCCCGGTTCGCGGTTTCGGGGGGAAGCGAAGGGCGATACGCGTCACTACGTAATTGAAATTGACGAGAGTGAGGACGACGTCAGTGCGCGATGACATCCATCCTCGGATTTAAGCGACATCCCCAGCTGCGCCTCCAGGATTGCCACGCTATCACGGCTGGCCGGCCGACGCAAGCAGCACTTGCTGCGCCGCGGCCGGCGGCGGCGGGTATCCGGGGCGCAGCAGCACGGCACAGCAGCAGCAGCAGCAGCAGTGTCATAAGGAGAACTCGAACAGGAGACTGGATTACGACTCCTGTTCAGCCTGTGGACTTGACGATCCGCAAGGCGGCTTTTCCGCCCGGCGGCCGAGCAGCAGGAAAAGCGCGTGCAAAATGCTAGAGTAGTAGATTGGATAACCATTTTGGCCTCCGGCGCGGATTTTTCGCGGCCGGGGGAGCGGTTTAAGGTTCTTCGCTGGAGGGCTTCGAGAACACGCCCGCCGGATCACGCGTTTTGTGCGCTCCGGCAGTCACGGTCCTAAAGGGTCACGGGACCAGTTCCGCCTGCCCATGCCTCTGTCATCCCCTCCCCCTTCCAGCCCTGCCGCCCGCCTGCCCAGGTGAATGCGAGTTCCCACTCGTCTACAGCGTCATCGCTCTACTCCGTAGACGTAGACATAATCGTAGTCATTCTCGGAGCGGGAACGGCGTGACGATCCGCCCTCTGAGGGCGGAGGGCTGAGTGGCGAGTGGCGGCAGGCGCGGTTAGGGTTGCTGTTTTGGTTCGGCCGCCCAACAACAAACAAAAGACGACGACTTCTTCCCCTTGCTTTGTGTTTTTTTCCGCCCCCGAACATCTTCTTCTTCTTGCTTTCCTTTCGACATTCCACCCACCAACCACCACCCCTTTTTCTCTCCACAGCAGTTTACCACTCGAGGTTAAACAACCAGCGTCTTTAGTTTATGTCTACGTCCATCGAGAATTTAAAGACTTTTGGTACGCGCCGTCCTCGTCCTGTTCCTGCCTCCTCCCCACTTCCGCCACTAACCCTCCCTCCTCCTCTCTCAGATCCTTTCGCCGATACTGGTGACGACGATAGTCAGCCGACCAACTACATCCACATCCGGATCCAGCAGCGTAACGGCCGCAAGACCCTCACGACCGTGCAGGGACTTCCGCAGGAATATGACCAGAAGCGGATTTTAAGAGCGCTCAAGAAAGACTTTGCCTGCAATGGCACGATCGTCAAGGATGAAGAGCTAGGCGAGGTCATTCAGCTCCAGGGCGACCAGCGCGTCAAGGTCATGGAGTTCCTCTCCTCCCAGCTCAACATCTTGAAGAAGAACATCAAGATCCACGGCTTCTAAGCCGTCCCGCGGCGGCACGGCCGGTTACGGTCGGTTCGCCGCCGCCCGGCCGGGGCGACAACCGCCGGCAACGCCGTTGGACGAGTGTAGCGACTTTGTGTGGCGCGCGGGTTATCTACGTCGTAAAGCCAAGCAGTAAGGCGGGCTCTCGTTGCTGCTTGGGCAATCACAACTTTTCGGTGGGAATGGAATGGACTGTCTCTTACTCTTACTCTTTCGTATCTTTTTTTTTTGTCGGAGGACTTTGCTGTATTACTCTCTGTAGTGCATGTTTGTTATTAACTGACATCGAATGTATATGTCTTCAGCTACTTCATAATCTGTCGCTGGTGGTGTTGTCTAAAATCCCTTTGCCGATGGCGACTTTGGGCGCTGACAAGTAGTCTGACTCTGTGTTGTAATCCGGGCCGGCGTGGGTTGGCCCGTTTTATGATACACGCGTCATGGCTGTTTCATCTGCTGCCTGTCCCGCTGCCGTCCCTGGCATTCCTGTAGTTGATACGCCATCTGCCTGCGTTCTCGATGGACCCTTCTTAAAACTAGTTGGCAAGACGAAATACTGCACGAGATCGCAGCAAAAACTTGGTAAGCCTGCCGGCCGCGTTAATCGCCAACACGCGACACGAACACAACGTAAACGCACCCAAAGTACTGAATTAAAAAACCAAAACTCCAAATCAAACTAGCAAGAACATCGGCACTACTTGACATTAACAAAAACTACCCACCCGTGCTGAAATCGTGTAACCGCCGGCAGAAAAAGATAAGATTCTTGGCAGCCTGAACCTGCGGCGATTCACTCAACCGGCTGAAATCCTATCATACCTTATGCCGAGCACGCGACTCGCGAGGACCGGATGAGCTCGCCTTCGATACTACGACCAGTCTCGCCGACGCCCATGTCCGGCGCCGGCGCGGCAGACCATCGGCACCGGCGGTCGCGGTCGGGCGGCGCGCGGTATCATGCCGCGTACTCGTCCCTCGCTACGGAGGACGCCGAGGACGACTTGACGGACCTGCCCCAGTTCGAGCTCGTCAGGACGAACACCGTCGCGCGGACGATCGGCGACGACGAGCAAGAGGAGGTCGAGCTTGGTGAGTTCGTTCCGTGGGAGGTGTCTCCACGTCGCCGTCGTTCTAACACACAGAGTACAGGCGTCCACAAGGCCGAGATCCTGGCACAGACATGGACCCGGCACGGCCTCCACGTCGCGTACGTCGGCCTGTTCCTGCTGACCTTCACGACGTCCCTGTCCGGCCAGGTGGCCGCCCTGCTGACGCCGTTCGCGACGAGCGAGTTCCACGTGCACTCGCTGCTCGCCACGGTCCAGGTCATCCAGGGCATCCTCTTCGCGGTGGTGAAGACGCCGATGGCCAAGCTCGCGAACGCGTTTGGCCGGCTCGAGGCCTTCGCGCTCGCGCTCGTGCTCCTGTGCGCCGGCTACCTCCAGATGGGCCTCTCCGGCGGCGTGCTGTCGTACGCGAGCGCGCAGCTGTTTTCCGCAAGCGGCACGACGGGCCTGCTGATACTGCAGCAGATCTTTGTGGCGGATACGACGGACCTGCTCAACCGGGCCTTTTTCTCGGTCTTGCCGGACATTCCGTACCTGTTTACGGTCTGGATCGCGTACGCCTCTCCGTGTTGTCGCCGCTTTTCGTTCCTGCTGATGTACTAAAGAAAAATTTTTGCAGTCCTAACATTGCCGACATCGCAACGGAAAAGTCTTCGTGGCGGACCGGCTACGGCGTGTGGGTTGTGCTGGTCCCGCTCGCCGCGTCGCCGCTGCTGATGACCTTGTACAAGAACCAGCGGGACGCGCGCCGCGTCGGGCTCATTCCGACCTACAACTGGGCGGCCCAGTCCGTGACGGAGATCCTAAAGTCGATCTCGAGCGCGCTGGACCTCGTCGGGCTCGTCCTGTTCACGGTGTCGTGCTCGATGGTGCTCGTGCCGCTGACGCTCACGAGCACGCTCGACACGCACTGGCGCGACCCGCGCGTCGCGGGCCTCCTGTTTGGCGGCACCGGCCTGGCGGTCGTGTTTGTGCTGTGGGAGCTGCGGCTCGCGGCCGCGGTCGAGGCGAATCCGCACGACGTGAAGCTGACGCGGCCGCTGCTGAGCCTGTCAGTTTTGAAGAACAAGACCGTGCTGTTTGGCTGCGTCGTGATCTTCTTTTACGACATGGCCTACAACGTCTTCCAGCCGTACTTCTTCAGCTACCTCATGGTCACGCGCGACATCTCCACGGACGGCGCCGGCAAGGTCGTCCAGGTGTTTTCGTTCGCGGCCACGCTGTCCGGCATCTTCGTGTCGTACCTGATCAAGCGGTCGTCGCGGTACAAGCGCTGGCTCCTGATCGGCATCCCGACGTACCAGCTCGGCATCCTCACCATGCACTTCACGCGCGGGCCGAGCACGGGCCTGGGTGCCGTCGTGCTCTCGCAGGCCATCACCGGCGTCGGCGGCGGCATGCTCTCGCTGCCGTCCCAGCTCGGCGTGCAGGCGTCGTGCCGGCACGCCGACGTCGCGCTCGCGACGGCGATGTTCCTCACGGTCTTCTCGCTCGGGTCCGCCGTCGGCGCGTCCATCTCGGGCGCGGTGTGGACGTCGCTGCTGCCGGCGCGCCTGAGCGCGTACGTGCCCGCGGACGTGCGGCCGCAGGTGCCGCTGATCTACGGCGACTTCGAGTACGCGCGGCGCACTTTCCCGGACCTCGCCAGCCCCGAGCGGGTCGCGATCACGCGCGCGTACCACGACGTCATGGCGGTTCTCGTCTGGGTCGCCGTCGTGCTCGTCGTGCCGTCGTTCGTGGCGGCGCTGTTCATGACCGAGTACGACCTCGCCGAGCTCGGCAGGATCGCCGAGGCCCAGGCGGGCGGGTACGTGTACGGGCCCAAGCACGACGACGAGGAAGAGGACGACGGCGGCGAGGCGCACACACACGGCTACGGCGGCAGGCATGTGGTGCTGATCGGCAGCCGCGCAGACCGGACGGCGGAGGGCGACGGCATCCTGGTCGAGTCTGCGGCCGACGAGGAGGAGCGCGCGATGGGCGCCGGCGTGGGCGCGGCATTCTCCCGGGCGGACGCGGGGCGATGAATTTGCCGCTTGTATATTTTTTTGTTGTCGCGTCTGCTTTTTGTTTTTTTTTTTGTTTTGTTTTGATATTCGAGGCATAAACTGGGCGGGAAGGCGGGCATGTGATTGATTGATGAATGGATGGTGGATGAGATTGAATGGAACCGACTTTACTGGATTGGGAGATTTTGCGAGTGTTACCCGGCGCGTTCGAGAAGCGCCGCCACCCGCGCCGTCCGGGAACCGCCCGTTGGCCGACATTCCCGGGGCAGTTTATCAGTTTGGTTGGTCTTGGTTTGTTCGTAGTAGAAGGCATCCGGCGGTCTTTTTTTGCAAATTTCTCTTCGTCTTTTGCATTCGTTGTGGAGGCGCGGATTGTCTGTTCGAGTTTTGGCATTTCGTTGATTGTTGGTTGCTGGTTGTTGCGGCTTTGTTGTTTGCGTGTGGCGAGGAGTCTTGAACGATTGTCAAGCTGCTTACACGACGCCGAACGCAGAGCACATCATCCGTAATATACCACAACCCGCCCCGAACACTGCTCCTCGAGGCGCTTTCTCCTCCTCTTTCTTCTTCTTCTTCTTCTTCTTCTTCTTCTTCTTCTTCTTCCTTCTTCTTCTCATTCCCCTTCTTCCCCAAGCGGGCACGTCCCTGTCTCCGCAGCAACACCGCCAGCCGCACAGACTCGGCCACGACCTCGACCGACCGCCCGTTCCTTCGCACCGAGCACTCCTCCTCCCCCCGTCCACCCCTCGCCCCCCCGCTCCCCTCCATTACAGCCGGCGTGACGGCGCACGCACACCGCGCCGCCTCCGCGAACGAGTGTCCCGAGCACACGCGCGCGCCCCCGCAGAAACACGCAGACGTGGCTCCCGCCGACGCGCACGCGCCTCCGTCTCCTGCCCCGTCGAAACTGATCGTGCCCGGCCCCGACGAGGACGAGGACGACACGGAACGAGCCACGATTACAGTCCCCCGCAACCACAACCACAACCACGACGACGACGCGGAAAACCACGACAGCCACAACTCCGCCGACGACGACGACACACTCACGACGGCACGCTCGCCAAGACACATCTCCAAGAAGCTGAAGCGGGACGCGCCTGCGCCGACGACGACGACATCCACAACCACTGCCATGAAAGACGAGGACGAGGACGCGCCTGCCGTCGTCGTCATGAGCGACGACGGCAGCGACTACGACGACGACTACGACTTTGACCAGGGCTCCGACGACGATCGGTTCGACGACGAGAGCTACGACGCGTCCGGTATGTGTCCTTGTTCTGTGCCCCGTGCCGTATCTTGCGCACCGTGCTAACTCTTGCGACTTGAAGACTACGGCGACAACGGCGGGTTCGACGACGTCCAGCCCGAGAGCTCGAAGCTGAAACCGTACGAGGTCCCGTTCGAGGTCCTCTCCGTCGCCGACATCCAGAAGCGCCAGAACGACCAGATCGACCAGGTCGCGAGCATCCTCGGCCTGTCGCCCGAGAACGTCATGACGCTGCTGCTCCACTTCAAGTGGAACAACGACAAACTGCTCGAAAAATACACGGACGACCCGGAGGGCGTGCTCGCCCAGGCCGGCATCTACGCGACCGGCGACGACGCCGCCGATGGCGCCGCCGCGTACGAGCTCAGGCCCGTCGCGGACTTCATGTGCGACATCTGCTGCGAGGACTCGGCCGGCACGCTCACGTTCGCGATCGAGTGCGGCCACCGGTTCTGCGCGGACTGCTACAGGCAGTACGCGACCCAGAAGATCGTCGACGAGGGCGAGTCCCGCAACATCCAGTGCGCGGGCACGCCGTGCGAGCTCGTGCTCAACGACGCGGCCGTGCGGCTGCTCGTCGACGACGCCGTCTACGCGCGCTACCACACGCTCCTGAACCGCACGTTCGTGCTCGACCACGAGCACCTGCGGTGGTGCCCGGCGCCGAACTGCGAGTACGCGGTCCGGTGCGACGACGTCTCGATGAAGGACCTCAACTCGATCGTGCCGACCGTGCACTGCGCGTGCGGCCACAGCTTCTGCTTCGGCTGCGGCCTGCCGGACCACCAGCCCTGCATCTGCGTGCTCGTGCGCAAGTGGATCAAGAAGTGCGAGGACGACTCGGAGACGGCGAACTGGATCTCGGCCAACACGAAGGAGTGCCCAAAGTGCCTGGCCACGATCGAGAAGAACGGCGGGTGCAACCACATGACGTGCCGCAAGTGCAAGTACGAGTTCTGCTGGATCTGCATCGGCTCGTGGGCCGAGCACGGCACGTCCTGGTACAACTGCTCCCGGTACGACGAAAAGTCCGGCGTCGAGGCCCGCGACAGCCAGGCCAAGTCGCGCGCGTCGCTCGAGCGGTACCTGCACTACTACAACCGGTTCGCGAACCACGAGCAGTCGGCCAAGCTCGACAAGGACTTGTACCTCCGCACCGAGAAGAAGATGACGCAGCTGCAGAGCACGTCCGGCATGTCCTGGATCGAGGTCCAGTACCTCGCGCACGCGTCCGCGGTCCTGCAGGAGTGCCGGCGCACGCTCAAGTTCACCTACGCCTTCGCGTTCTACCTCGAGCAGAACAACGAGACCCACATCTTCGAGGACAACCAGAAGGACCTCGAGATGGCCGTCGAGCACCTGTCCGAGCTCTTTGAGCTCCCGACCCAGGAGCTCGCGGCCCGCAAGGTCGAGGTCATGGACCGCACCGCGTACTGCAACAAGCGCCGGCAGAACCTCCTGACCGACACGGCCAAGGGCCTGCAGGAGGGCCGGTGGAAGTACCAGGTCACGGTCAAGTGAGAGCTTGCAGTCTGCTTTGTCCATTTCAGGGTTTGTTTGTTATTTTGTTCTTGGCTTTTCTATCACGGCTGGTGTTTGTTTGCATTTGGAATTCCGAGTTCGCGCTACTTATTTCTTCGCTTGCTGTTCTTTTGTTTTTGTCGCGTATTGTCATATCCCAGGATAATTAACTATTTGAGAGTAATAAAAAATTCATGATGGAACTACTTTAATCGGACTTTTGCGTCATGCAATCGGGCTTTCGGTGGTTGACCAAAGACGTCATCTACCGGAGCACGTGCCGCCGAAAACGCCGGTTCCTGCCCCTGATGCCCCCACGCAGCCTCTCCTTTCCACTTCGAATCACTTACTCCCCATATCATACCATGCCTGGTCCCGGATCCATTGACTCGTGTGCAAAGCAGCCTCCGCTGCCCTTGTCGGATGCCATAACGGATCTCGTCGCGCTGCAATTGAAAGATTGCACGGCGTACATGCAAATCCGTCATGGCAACCGATAGGGGAACTGGACGCCTTGCTTTTCCGCGGGCACCGTGGATTCGCGACTCTGGTGGGGATGGCCGCTGCGTCCTCGCTTTCTTATCTGTCCGATGCGGTACTTCTTTGATCCCGCAGAGAGCTGTATTGCTGCCTACGTGGATGGGCCGTCTTGATTAGATTTTGTTATGATACAAGAACTCGCGGCTGACTTTTGGCGTGCTTGTTGAAGGAGCAGCGAGGGGACATCAAGACCGAAGAAAGAAGAAAACGAAAATGAAGACAGGAGGTTGATGTGCCAGTCTGAATGCAAAGCACTGTAAGCTGACATGTGTGTATTACGTGAACAATTTGAATGATTTGTAAAAAGGCAAGAATGTGTTTTAGGCTTTCCGAAATAGGAAATGCCGATATCTTCATCAGTGCGAGATTACAGGCAGTCCTGATCGAGAATAGAAGCTATCGCTGTCAGACGTAGTAGGAGCTGATTTGAATTGTGGATTGCAAAATTGGAATGCCGAACAGCTTGAGCAGCCGGTTTACATCCTGAACTACCGGATTCTTCATGAATCAAGAGTCGCGCGACGGCTGCAAGATGGACTGGACGACAAAGTGCAACTGCTGCGTATTTCCCCGTCACACCCAGAGAGTGGCCATGTCGTCATGGCCTTGGGCCTACGCGGACTGGCGGGTGCGGGGGGAGGCTAGAATGGCGCGTCCTGGCATCCTTACTACCGAGCAATCATAATCACCACAGGTCCCAACCAATTCGAACCCCGCCTCCTCGTGCATCCGCTAGTCCTTCTCCCTCCCTTTTATTCCTTCATTTTCCCACCGGCCTCCAGCATCGCCCTCTAGATCACCCCCGAGAAACTCCGAGGAAATAACCAAAAAAGATGTCGTTAGTCGCTTTCGTCCAGGTAAGCAATGCTTTGTTCGGGGAATCATTATAGTGTGCTGGAGTTTACTAACCCGCTTTTGTCTTATCCACGGCACAGATCTACCCGAAGCCGGGCCAGCGCAAGACCGTACGTTTTCCACCTTCGTTGTTCCAAGCGGGAGTTCTTTTTTTACTCTCCGTTTTCTGTGATCTATGCGTGCAATTGAGTCTGATTTTGATTTTTTCTTTTAGATCCTGGATAATCTTGTGCCGGAGGAGGCGCATGTGAAGGCCAATGAGACGACCCAGGCCTACTTCTTCTATTCGCCGCTCGCCGAACCGGACACGTTCTTCGGCATCGAGATGTAAGTCCCCGCGCCTGTCGGAATTCTTGTTTTGAAGAGGAAAAAGAATTGAGGCCGGCGTGCTAATTGGCTCGTGGGGTTGCAGCTACGAGGATCTCGACTACGCGACGAAGGTGCACATGCAGTCCGCGCCGTTCAAGGACTTTGCGGCCAAGTCGGCGGCCGTGCAGGAGAAGCAGTTTGATCTCGCCGTGTACGCGCCGGCAAACATCGGCTTCGTGACGAGGCCGGGCTTCTCGACCCTGCAGTCGCCCGACGTCCTCATCCTCCAGGTCTACTTCACGGCGCGGCCGGGCAAGCGCGCGCGCGTGCTCGAGCTGCTCGCGCCGGTCGCGGACTACGTGCTCGCGAACGAGCCGGACACGTACTCGTACTACTTTGCGGTTAGCGCGACCGAGCCCGACAAGCTCGCCATCTTCGAGCGGTACAAGAACCGCGAGGCGCTCGAGGTCGTCCACCGGTCCGGCCCGGCGTTTTTGGCCGCGTTCAAGGCCGCCCAGGACGAGGACCTCGTGCTCGAGCGCGAGGTCATCGAGTGCTCCGAGACCGGCGTCGGCTACTTGGACAAGGCTTAGATAGGTCTTTTTTGTTTGTGGACAGAATTTGACTTGGCGGATTGGAAATTTTGTGTGATCTTGCATGAAATGATCTTGCATGAATATATATAGTATCTTGCATGGAATATATGGTCTTCTTGTATGATACCTTGTACATCCAATGAATTATACATATGCGAAATGCGGACGTTCTATTTTACTTGAGCAGCTCCTGGACCTCGTCCTTCTTGCTCTCGGCCTCCCAGTCCGGCCGGAGCATCTCGTAGCCGGTCGTCGTGCGCGAGTACGTGATGCCGCCGAGGCGGCTGACCGGTTTCAGCACTGCCGGGTCGATGATGTTCTTTGCGTCGTTGAGCGCGTCCTCGCGCACGTGGAAGTTGACGCCCTCGCAGATGCAGAGCACGCCGGTCTTGCGGCCCGACGAGGGCGACGTCCACTCGTGCGAGTGCACGAGCTTGGCCTCGATCGAGAACGCGGACTCGGCCACGTGCGCCGGCCGGACCTTGGACGACTTGAGCGGCGTCAGGCCCGCGAGCTTCCACTCGTCCACGCCGGGCGGCGTGTTGATGGACGTGAAGTTTGCCGCCTCGACGAACCACTCCGAGATGACGTTGATCGTGAGCTCTCCCGTCTCGAGCACGTTGCGCGCCGTGTCCTTCGGGTTGCCCTTGCCGCCGGAGAAGCCGATGCAGAAGATGGGCGGGTCGTGGTTGACGATGGTCATGTAGCTGAACGTGGCCAGGTTCGCCGTGCCGTCGGCCGAGACGGTCGAGACGAACCCGATCGGCCGCGGGATGATGCCCGAGATCAGGAGCTTGTAGTTGTCGACCGGCGCGCGGCCGGCGCCGTAGGGGTCGATCTCGAGCTTCGCGTGCGTCTGCCAGCCGGCGTCGTCGGTCGCGCCGGACCCGACCTGCCAGCCGGGCACGGGCCGCTGCGTGTAGTGCCAGCTCTCGGTGTTGTCCCACGGCGGCCGCTCGCGCTCGACCTTGGCGAAGTCGCCGTGCGGGTTGCGTTTGATCTGGCTCTCGAGCCCGAACCGGGCGGGCTCGGCGGGCGTGGTCGTGGTGGTGGCCGTGGCCGGCGGCTGCTCCGACGAGGACGAGGACGACATGGCGCGGTGGAGGTGTGTGCGGAGTGGACGGGCTGTGGTGCGAACTGGCGGACCGGCGAGGACGAACGAACAAGACGGACGTGGGTGTGAACGGGCGAGGAAGACGGCGGTGCGAGCGGCCATGTAAATATAAACAGATTTCCCCAAACAGAAAGCGAGAGCTCAGCCGCGGGGTATATGTTCTTCCCGCCTACAAAGACCACCGTCAATTACGTTGTTCCTGTTCTTTTTCTTCCCTCTCCCTCGTTGTCGTCGCCCCCCCCACAGTGACCACAAGTGGACGTGCAAACAAAAGGCACGGCGCCGTCTGTAAGGCGTCGGCGGTGTGTGCTGCTGTCTACCACCGGGCAGTCTCGCGATGCGGGAAGGCTCGGAAGCCCGGATAGCGGCGGTCGAGGCGAACCCTTTGGGACTTTCGTCCCGTCGGCCTCTGTCTTCACCGCCCGTTCTCGCATGCCTGGCTCCGTCTCATTCAATTCCAACCAGTCATACCTATTCAGACAAAATCACTACCGACAACGGCATCCTTTCTTTTGCAGTGTGTCCGTCGCAAAGGGACAACTCTGGGAAGACGGGTTCGTAGTCGCCCCTCCCAAGGCGCATCGGGTTAGGGCCGCGCTATGCGGGGCAGACTGCGGCTTCCGACAGAGTCGCCGGGAACACGACTAAACGCATACCCGAGAGCCGGACCTCGTCCTGGATATATGGACACCGCGCTCGCATGTCTCCTCCACCGGAACCCGACAAGTGAAGTAAACCGAATATAAAACGCAGACGGACGGCGAGGCATAGAACAGCGCGCCCCAACAAGAAAACGGAGACACAGCACACGACCGCACGAACAAGAACGAACATGGCCACCCGCGGGCTCACAAACATCCTCGCAAAGAACGCGAACGACGTCGTCATCCTCTCGGCCCTCCGCACGCCGTTCACAAAGGCCCTCCGCGGCGGCCTCGCCAACATGTACCCGGAGGAGCTCCTCGCGCGCGTGCTCTCCGCCACGCTCGAGCGGACCGGCATCGCGCCGGCCGCCGTGAACGACGTCCTGACCGGCGCCGTGCTGCAGACGCTCGGCGGCCAGAAGGCGTCGGCGGCCGCGGTCAAGGCGGCGGGCTTCCCCGTGACGACGACGTCGGGCACGGTCAACCGGCAGTGCTCGTCGTCCGCGCAGGCGCTCGCGTTCCTCGCGGGCGCGATCCGGTCGGGCGCGGTCGAGGTCGGCGTCGCGGCCGGCGTCGAGTCGATGACGATGGACTACTTCCCCCACCGCGGCATCCCGACCCGTGTGTCGGACGCGCTCGTCGGCGCGCCCGGCGAGGCCCAGGACGTGCTCATGCCGATGGGCGTCACGTCCGAGAACGTCGCGGCCGAGTTCGGCGTCGCTCGTGAGGACCAGGACGTGTTTGCGGTCGCGTCGCACGAGAAGGCCGCGAAGGCCTGGGCGGACGGCCACTTTGCGGACGAGGTCGTGCCGGTCACGGCCCGCCGCGTGTACAACGAAAAGAAGGGCGAGAAGCCGCCCGAGTCGGGCGAGACCGAGTGGGTCACTATCGCGCGCGACGACGGCGTGCGCGCGGGCACGACCTACGAGAGCCTCGCCAAGCTGAAGCCGGTCTTTTCGGACACGGGCGCGACGACCGCGGGCAACTCGTCCCAGATCTCGGACGGCGCGTCCGCGGTGCTCGTGACGACGCGCGCAAAGGCGGACGCGCTCGGCATCGCGCCGATCGGCAAGTTCGTCGGCGCCGTCACGGCGGGCGTGCCCGCGCGCCTGATGGGCATCGCGCCGTCCGTCGCGGTGCCGAAGCTGCTCGACCTGTACGGCATCTCGACTTCAGACGTCGACGTGTACGAGCTCAACGAGGCGTTCGCGAGTCAGTCGCTGTACTGCATCCGCAAGCTCGCGGTCGACCCGGCCAAGGTCAACCCGTTCGGCGGCGCGATCGCGATCGGCCATCCGCTCGGCGCCACCGGCGGCAGGTGCATCGCGACCGTCCTCAACGGCCTCGAGGCGACCGGCGGCAAGGTCGGCGTCGTTTCCATGTGGTATGTGTATCTTGTGGTCCATGCCGCGCGAACTTGAGCTGACATGTGCTGACCTTACTGCAGTGCTTCGACCGGCCAGGGCTACGCCGGCCTGTTTGTGCGCGAATAGACGACCAAGACAGCATCTCGCATTCGACTTCACAAGGTATACCATAAAAGGGAACAGGCGGCTATAATTTAGTCACAGCATCTTCGAACGAGACAGGACATCATTTCATATCTCCACAGGCAGGCAGCATGTTGGTGAAAAAATTCATCTACAATGTATACATAGTTAACAACAAATAGACAACTTGTAAAAAGTAAAAATGCCGCCGTCAACAGTCGACATGAACACTCAAATATTTTCGCGAAAGCAATAGTAAGAAAAAAGAACAGAAACTACTTATTTACAGATCAACACCGAGCTCGTCACGATGTGGAAAAAAGAAAGAGACAAAGAAGACCGCGGACAGCAAAATCAACGATCGAACACAGCACACTTAGATATCCCTAAACACACGCATACAAAACCGCACTTTTTATATTTTTCTCTTTAGCAAATCTTGCTGCGGCAGAGCCAGTCCACCTCCCGTTGAAACATTCTCTAGAACGAGACGCCAAAATGAGAGCAACCAAACCCCCTATCTTACAGATTGATGGCCTCGTAAAAGTAGATGACGGCAAACACGAGGAACGCGAGGCCGCCGGCGATTGTGATTGTGCGCAGGCTGATCTTGGACGCGAGCAGCTTGCCGCCGACGACGGCGGCGAGCGTGCAGAGGCCGTGGCCGACGATGGCGCCGACGATGACGAACCAGTAGTCCTGGCCGGCGGCCATTGCGATCGTCGCGATCTGGGACCGGTCGCCCCACTGTTGGCAAGTATTTGAGGTTAGACTTGTATCTTAAAAGAGAAGAGCAAAATGCATAATCATACCTCGCCGAGAAAAGTCATGACAAAGGTCTGGATCCAGACCGGGGAGAGAAAGAGCGTAAAGAGGTTAAAGAGGCCGTCCATCTTGCCCACGCCGCGGGCGTGCTTGTGCTGGAACTGCTGGTCAGTGGGCGAGCCGGCCTCGAGCCGGTCGGCGCGCTTCTCAAAGTCCTTGGCCGCGAGCTCGGTCTCGACCTCGTGCATCTCGTCCTCGACGCCGGCCTCCTTGTCCATGTGGAAGCCCTCGTTGAGGAGCTTGACGCCAAAGACGACAAAGAGGAAGGCGGCGAGGAAGGACGTGTACTTTTTCGGGATGAGCTGCGGGACGGCGTGGCCGAGCAGGGCCGAGAGCACGGTCATGATGGCGAGGGACGCGAACGCGGCCGAGAAGACGGTCGTGCGCGAGTTCTTCATGGCCATGATGGCGGCGATGAGGAAGGTCTTGTCGCCGATCTCGGAGAAGACGATCATCATGAAGGACATGGCGAAGGACTTGTTTGCGGCGATGACGGACTCGGTCGAGGTGCCGAGGGCGGACGCGATGGCGGGCGAGACGGACGCGATGACCTGGTCCATTTCCTCGCGCGATCGGGCGGTGCCGTCTTCTAGAAGGAGGAAAAGAGCGGCGGTGAGTATGTGATGCAGAGCAGCAGAGGCAGAGGCAGAGGCAGAGGCAGGAGACACGAGCAAAGGATGAGCAAGAGGAGAAGGAGCTGTTTCGAGCGTATCGCAGCATTTTCACCAACTCGAGCCCGACGAGAGCCATTGCAGATTGATGACTGCCCGGCCGGGACAATCGCTGCACACGCCCGGCCAAACACCCGAGGAAAAGGAAAACAAAAAACGAGATTGACGCACCAGAAACAAGCTCGGAGGCTTGCCGGGCCCGGGTGAGCGGTGAGCCCTCCGAGGCCTCGACGGCCGGCATCCGCGCGGCCACGACCGCTCCGGCCGCGGCCGCACCCTGGCCGGCGGTCGCGATGGCGCAGCCCGCCAGCAGGCCGGCCGCAAGGACGCAGGAGAACGCGCGCATGGGTTGTCTGGATGTTGGATTGGCGATGTTGGAGGAGGAGAAGCAGGGCAGGTTCTGGGCGATGGTGCAGCGGCAGACACGTGGGCGGTGGTGGTGGGTGTGTCTGAAAATGCTTGTTTGGGCCAAAGTGGAATGAGTTGCATGCGGCGCACGGGCGGATGCAAAAAAGCCCGCGCCGCCCAAATCCTGCAGTTCTCACCACACGCCGGCCTTCACACGCCCACGTGGGGCCTGTTCGGACACGCAGCCGCCGAGCAGGAACAGCGGTCGGCGCATTGCGTGCTTGTTCAATGCTTGTTTGTGTGCCTGCCGCGCCCTCGGCGGCCGGCTCGTCCCGGATTAATCTGATGCTGGGCCCTGCGTCGTTATCTCGTCGTCATCAGCCTTCCTCGTGCCCTCACTGGCTCATATTCGTCATACGTATCTGATTCTCACGACTCTGTCACTAGTCCAGATGATCAGATAGACCCCGTCCCCGGCTCGTCCGCCGTCTGCGTCACCAACAATCATCACCCACCAGAGCCTGTCGCCGTCCGCCCGCCGCCCACGGATAAAACCAGCGCCGCAACCGCCGCGGCGCCATGTCTCACCAAAACTCAACCGTCGCTCGATAACAAAGTCCAGCTCTTCCCACATCATCCGAACATCGCCTTGAGATCTTGCAGTAGTTCCGTTTTGTATATACAAGAGAACCGTACCTTGCTCGAGCGTCGACTGGAGCGCATTTAACTTGGCCGTAGGCGCCTGGTTTAGCGGCCTCTAGTCCGCTCAATGCCGAGGATCTGGTCGTCGACAAAGTCCTTCAAATGCTACTCCTGACTGGCATCGGAATATCATTCCGACAGCCAACTTCTTCTGTTTCGCGACAAGCTCACAAACACCGTCTCTCTTCACGGCTACTTCTCGCGTAGATACCGAACCGGCCGCAGTCAACATTAATCGCAATTGCGTCACAACTAGTCATCCACCTCCACCCCGCAATTTAAAGTTTAGAGAATTTAATGTTCACCATTTTCGCCCACAACAGCCGTCGCTCTTTCCATATCACATAGCAGCGTCAGAACCAGTCCGACAAATGCAATTACAACGGTAGACCACTCAATTCGAATTACGTGTTGCTTTTTAGTTGGTGGGGAAAAAAGAGAGTGCACAGCATAGCACTTCGATATGGCCGACTCCCACGACGTTCCAGTGCTGCCGTGCTACTCTGTCGAATACGTTCTGCCCGGCCCGGACGGCGGCCCGGACAGCGGTTCCGCCGCGGACGGCGACGTCCGGGCCGGCCGGGGCTGCATTGCGACGCGGCCCATCCCCAAGGGCACGACGGTCTTCGTCTCGCCGTCGCCGTTCACGAGCGTCGTCTTCCGCGACTTTCGCAAGGAGGTCTGCGCGTTCTGCCTCACGTACGACCTCGGCCGCGCGATGAAGGTCCGGCTGGATCCCGTTGCCGCTGCGGCCACGCCCGCACACGCCGGCAAGGGCAACGGCGCCGGCCTGTGGTTCTGCACCGAGGCGTGCCGGGACCGCTGGGTCGCCGAGGAGGACGGCCCCGCGCGCGAGCTCACGGTCGTTCTCGAAACGATCGAGCACGAGGTCGCCCGGTCGCGACGGAAGCACGAGAACTCGTCCGATGCGGACGCTTACGAGGACTACAAGCTCGCGCCCTCCTCGTGGCTTGTCGACACTAACACAGCACGGAGTCCCGCAGAGACCGAGGCCGCGATCAACCACGCCTGGGCACGGCTCGAGCAGCTCATGGACGCGAGCCATGCGCGCGGAAGCGAGCTCGGAAACCCGCGACTGGCGACGCGCCTGCTCGCGCTCGACGACGTCGAGTACGACGTCGCGCGGCTCGTCGCGATCGTCATCGTCCGCCGGCACCTCGAGGACGCCGGCTTGTCCGTCAGGCCCGAGTTCACGTGGACGAGCTTCGCGCGGCTGCAGGACCACGAGCTCGACCTGCTCTCGCGCTCGCCGGCGCTGCTGGAGCTGCACCTGCGCGTGTTTTTCTTTCTCAATGCCGTCATGCCGAAACAGTACGCCCGCTTCGTCACGCCCGACACGGTCCGCGGCGTCGTCGGACGCGAGTCCGCCAACGCGTTCGGCATATGGGAGGTCCCGCTCACCAGCGAATCCGAGTGTCTCGGGACCTCCATCATCCCCAGCGCCTCTTATTTCAACCACAGTACGCCAAACCCCCATCCTCTCTCTCTTTCCCTTCCCTTGCTAACGCAACGCACAATAAAGGCTGCAACCCAAACATCGCCAAGCGCCGCGAAGACCGGCATATGGTGTTCGAGGCCGCGCGCGACATCCCGCAGGGCGCCGAGCTCTTCATCAACTACGGCATGGTCCTCGACCTCGACCGCGCCGCCCGTGCGGCCGTCCTGGCCGAGCACTTCCACTTTGACTGCCGCTGCGAGCGTTGCGTTGACGATCTCGCGGCGTCGGCATAGACGGACTGAGTCTCGGAGCATTCCCGGGCGAACTCGTCTCAATTTGAACACATATTCTTTGCATATTTGGAATTGATGTCACCGACATGTAACTTATAGATAATACGATAGACAAAATGCATTTCATTTTCAAAATAGTTTCAAAATGAAATGTGTGGCCGAATTCACTTGGAACAGGCATACCCTTACCCTCGAGCACACGTTGTTCTTTTGTAGATTGGGGGATTGTGTGTGGACCTCATCGTTCTTTCAACCTTCCACCCATTTTCGACAAACCTCACAAACAAAAAACCGCACGAGAAAAATGTCAGAGTCAGTCGCAAAGCTCACCGAGTACCCCCAGGAGTTCTTCAAGGACGGCACCGCGTTCGTCAAGCGCTGCGTCAAGCCCGGCAAGAAGGGTATGTGTGGTCTGGAAGAGATATGACAGTCTGATTGTCTTCCTCTCTCCGTGCGGTCTGGGTTTTTTTTGTCTTCATGCGACTGACCGGAATGGTGAATTAGAGTACCTCAAGATCGTGCAGATCGTCGGCGTTGGATTTCTCGTGATGGGCACGATCGGATACGTCGTCAAGCTCGTGAGTTGCCTGCCATTTTCATGCTGTCGGTGGCCACCATTTCTCTAAATGCGAACGACAAATAGATCCACATCCCCATCCGGCACTTGATCACGGTCTAATCGCGGCCTTTCCTCCTGTCTCTACATCTTGCCCGTCCTCTTCCCACCGTCTCCTACCGTCGTGCCGTCCCGCTCTGCAAAGTCAAAGTTCATTCACCTCCGCATCACCAAACCCACCCGCCCTCTAACCTCAATTTTGTGTATCATTTGATTGCCCCCTCGTCCTGTCTTTGTCATTCTCGATAAAGACAGGAGCTGCAATTGGTTCAGAAAAGCGATAGATGATGATTTGATAAGATACACATGTATAATAATCCAAGTTCGTTTCACGTTTCGTGGAGTCCTGGGTTGAGGCCTGCATGCGCCCTCGCCTGCCTGCCCGCCTTCGCGGCGCAACCATCGATCCAGTGACAGGCTCCTCTAATTATGTGCATCTGCCCACAAGATCAGGTCTATTGTCCTAGCTATACCAACACATTACCGCCCACTCCACACCACTCCGTCTGCTCTTACAAACAGCCCAACAATGGCAGGAAACAACAAAGAACCAAAAACCAAACTATATATATATACGAAATGTACAAACGCTATATGCACCTGAACCCAATGCTGGATCTCCTTCACGATCACGCCGACAGACTTGGTCGGCCTAAAAGTAATCCTCCTGGTCGTAGTCCTCGTCGTACGAGTCCGACACCACCGTCGCAGCCTCCGCCATTTCTTCCTCGCCCTCGATAGTCTGTTCATGTTGTCGCGTTAGTCAAAACCTCTGCCTTGCCCTCCTAGTTGTGCCAAAAAAACCGCCTAAAGTGCAAAGACATACCTCTTCGGATTCGTCGCGCCACTGGTGCAGTCTTATGCTGCCCTGGTCGTCCGAGAACCCGTTCCAGGCCGATGTGGCCAGCATCGGCAGGTACGGGTGCCAGGACGCGTCGCGCACGCACACGTTCGCGACCCGGTACTGGCCATGGTACATCGGCCGCGGGCTCGGCGTCGCCGCGCCGACGTTGATGACCTTGACCACGCGGCCGTCGAGCGCCCAGATGTGGACGCGGCCGTCGGACGAGCCCGAGTAGAGGTACTGGTTGCCGGCCACGCCGGCCGGCGCGAAGTGGCACCGGATCAGCGTGTGCAGGACGTGGTGGCCGAGGTACGTCATCACGCTGCAGTCGTTCGGGTCGCGCCGGCCGACCGGCCCCGGGAACCGCTGGTAGCGGTAGTCGAACATGCTCGGGCTCCGCTTGTCGATCTCGCGAAACCGCTCGGGCGAGACGAGCTTGCGAATGTCCCATAGCTTCATCGTCTGGTCCTTGCCGTTCGATAGCAAGTACCTGCCGTCCCGCTTCGAGTCAATGTACGTGATGCCCTCCACGTGGCCGGGGAGAACACCGGCCTCGGTCTTCGTGTTCATGCTCCGGCGATCCCAGACTTTGATGAGCTTGTCGTCGGAGCCAGAGTAGAGGATGTTGCCCGACTCGTCGCCAAAGCAGACGGCGTTCACGTCGTCGCTGTGGCCCTCGAGCCGCAGCACGACCTTGCGCCGCTCGATGTCGTACACGTACAGGCTGTTGTCGTTCGAGCCGGCCACGATCTCGCGGCCGTCGGCCGAGAACCGGATCGACCAGATGCCAAAGTTGCGGTAGCGGACCTGGTTCGAGAACGGCGTCGCGACGGCGCTGAAGTCGAGCGTCTCCTGGCCCTCCTCGTCCGGCGTCGTGCTCGCGAGGTGCACGGTCGGCGTGATCGAGCTGTACGCGATGAACTTGTTGTCCCGCGACAGCGACGCGTCCGTCACGGTCCACCGCGCGCTGTCCAGCCGCACGGTCTTGTAGAGCCGCCACGGGAAACTGTGTGATGTGTCGTATAGGCGGACTTTGAAATCCTGCGATGCCGTGAAGAAAAAGTCGCCGTCCTCCGAGAACTGGCCGCTGTACGTCCGGGCGTGGTAATGCAGATACTGCCGCGAGGTGTGGTTTGGCACCATCCGCTTGCAAGCAATGGTTAGCCAATATCATCCGACAAGTTCACAAAACACAAAGCATACCGTGCTAAACGAAGACTGGGGATACTTCTTGTACGACGTCTCTCTCCGAAACAGCTTGTCGCCGGTCGTGTGAGGATATTTCCGGCGACTCTTCGTCTGACTTTCAACCGGCTCGACCTGCATTGCATTAACAAAAACAACCTGCCTTGTCGGACGTCTTCGACAGCAAAAAGGAGAATGCTCACATGTCCAAACTCGCCATTGTTGGCTAACTCCGCTCCCACCGGATTTGGCACGGGATCGAGCGTGACCTGTGCGATTGTGCGGCGCGGTTGGACTTGAAAGATACCCCAGTGGTCAGCCAAAGACATTTCTGGAAGGAGATGGGAATACCCGCAGAGATATGCAAAAGAAAAGATGAAAACAACGCAAGCCAACACTCCGGTCCCGAATCCCGATGCGGTGATAAATGTGATATAATCTGAGAATGCGTGCTTGCCCTACAATCAGGCGAAACGCGAACTCAGCAGAAACACAATCAGACAGACAAAAATTCTGTATGACAATTCACAAGACCGCAAACCGCAGACAGGTCAAGACAGCCGGCTGAAGTAATGGTCGCAACGGCGAGTAGACCTGCCTGCTATCGGGGCAACCGGAGTGTGGAGATGCGCAGTTGGGAGGATGCGGCGATAAGAAGCGAGAACAAAAAAACGCAGGGAGGCAAAACTCACGGCGGCCACGTGACAGAAACGTGATCGGGACCAGGCGCTGGGTGCCATATATCGTGGGCTGGTACTCGAACTCGATCTCCTGGTCCTCGTCGTCCTCGTCGTCTTCGAGGTCGTCGAAGCCCTCGACGTCCGTGTCGTTGCCGACTTCGTAGTCCTCGTCATCCTCGTCGTCGTCGTCGACCTCGTCGTCAGGGATGTAGGGGATCCCGTGCGTGTACGCCATGAGATGCTCCAGTGCCAACTCGTCCTCATCGTCGTCTTCGTCCATGTCATCAACCAAGAACTCAATGTCCCCGTCCACGTCTCCGTCCAGGCCGTCGCCGTCGGTGTCCTCGTAGTCGTGGTCGTCCGCGTCGACGTAGTCCTCGTCTTCTTCGTCGTCGTCGTCGCCGTCGCCGTTGTCGTTGTACAGCTCCAGCAGTCGCCTGGCGACCGCCATTGGCACGTCAAGCACGCCGCCTCCGGAGGCAGGCGCGTTCGAGTCCGCCTCTGCCGGCTCGTTGGGCCGTCCTGGATTACTCATTCGTGAAATCTATGTCTGCAATTGCGCCTGCGAAGGATGAATTCTCGGAGCTGGAGGTGAAGGCTGACCAAAGTTGGAGAGCGGCTTGTCACTGAAATATGCAAGCAAACAATATGTTAAGGGTCTTGTATGCATTGTTTCGCGGACTTAACAAAAATGGTCTTATGGTGCGCAAGCTATTTCAACTATATACATGCAGCTGTCCAGCAGTCCATCAACGCTCATGTACTGTACACTCTCAAGGTCAGCAATTAGAATGAACGCCTTGCCGTCACGGTCACTGCTTAGCTTTGTCCAGGCAGAGCTAAACGAACAACAGCGGAGCGACCAAAAGCGCAATATCCGCTTGGGAGTGCCCAACACTTCAATAACAAGTCTCGACCTCATCCTGAAACTCTTCATTTGTGTCTTGCTAGCTTGCAAGCGTTAAAGGCATAAAATATCGAAGAAGGCGGTAACGTGTGCCGTGCGAAACTGGACGCAAATGTGAACACTTTGTTTCCCATGCACTGTCATAACCCAAAGCAAAATATACTACACTCATCGTATAGCGCTGTCGCCAAGAAGTTCATGCCATTCCTTCAGGGACATGGAACACCGGCATGGCGGTCGCAATTGAAGCGTGACGAGAGCAAGTCTACAATTATCGAGGACGCGACAAGAGCTGCTTGCGTTGGTTTCTTTGAATGTCTGGAAGAGATGCCGTCAACTGACACGCAAAATACAATTTAAATGGGACACGTCGCAAATCTACGGTGGAGAGGATTCCGTTTTGAATCGGCCCTAAATGGCCAGAACAAAAAGTCGTTCCGCGAAGCGAAAAAACGCATTTTACGTTACTGCACGTGTCCCAGCAGCACCTGGCACAATTTTGGAAACAATACCATGCTGCCATTTGCTATAGACATATCACGAGCGTCAATATGTTTCTTTTCTTCACTAGAGTGCATGCGTTCAAGGAAGCGAATTACAAAAGCGAGTGTGTGACAAAAACAGTCGTCTAATTAAAGTTGGGGATCAGGAACCGGCTTTCATACTTCGGCCTCTCAAGCCATGGGACGTGCACTACGACACGTGAAGGGTCCCTATCATGGCTAAATATATTGCCAAATCAAATCGATTATTCCGTACGAAATCTTATGATATAACTATAAAATTCCATTGAACCATTAAAAGATCACTTTTGTTACCATGCATAACCAAAAAAATTCAATCATCTATACCAAAGAGAACACAAAGCAAATATAAAAATGCCTGATATTTTAAAACCCGAAAAAAATAAGCAGATCAACTGGCATGTTTCAAACAAAGGCATAAACAAGCGAACTCAGTTGCAGCATATGAAACTCCACCGACGGATTTGTGCTTGCGCCTGCAGTCACAACCGTAACCGGCGTCGACGCGCCGCTCCCGGCTGCCGCCGTCGCTGCTGCTGGAGGCACCGGGTCAACTTCGATCTTTTTCTCCTCGCCCGTGACGACGTCGACCTTGCACGCGTCCGCGACGGCCTGCAGGACGTACTTGAGCGGGTCCTTCGCCGCCAGCTCGCGCCGCTTGCGCGCCTCTTCCTCCACGATCGCGCGCTGGCGCGCCTGCGCCTCGTCCAGCGCCGCGTTCTGCTGCAGCTGTGCCGCGGCCTGGGCCTGGGCGGCCTGCGTGGCCTGGGCGGCCGCGAGGTTCGCCGGCGGCGCGCTTCCGGCGGCCCGGCCGCCGCGCGCGGAGACAGACGTCCTTGCCGCGCCAGGCGTGCCGGCCGCCTTGGGCGTCGTCTCGGCTTTCTCCTTCTTCGTCGGCGGTTCCTCGCTGGCGGCGGACACGCTGGTCTTGCCGAGCCCGCGCTTGCGGTTCTGCGGGATCTTCATGTGCGACATGTCCATCTGCGTGCTCGTGGGAGTGTAAATCGGCACGCCCTGAGGGCTTAGCGCCTGCAGGTTCGGCGGCACGACCGCGGTCGTCGCCGGCACTCCGCTGGTGCCTCCAGACGTAGCCACCGCACCCGAAACCGACCCGGCAGAAGTGCTGGGATTCACCACCGGCTTGGCACCCATACCGGGTCTGTTGAACTGCGGCGGCGCGGGCATCGGCATCGGGATGTTCGGCCGGTTCACCGACGGAATCTGGCCCATCATGCCCTGCGCGCCGCCGTTGCGCGCCTGCAAGCTCGCGGCCGCGGCAACTGCCGCGGCGGATCCACCGGGACCAGACACGCCGGCCATAGACATCTGCGGCTGCACAGTCCCCGCGGTCGCGGCGACATTGGCCTTCTGGTTGCCTCGGGCCCTGGCGAGGGCGGCGCGCTGCTGAGCAGGTGATAACTGCTGTTGTTGCTGTTGCAGAGCGTCCGGGATAATCACGGGATTCGTAGGAAGAGGCTGCATGAATTGCTGCATCGGGATGCCATCTTGCGTGGAAGATTGCGGGAGTTGCTGTTGAGATGGTATACCTTGACCTCCACTATGCAGTGGCTGCTGACCAGCAATCGCACGTTGTTGTTGTTGTTGCTGCTGGAGTGTAGGAGCAGGCGGCTGCTGAGCTTTAGTGTATGGTCGCGGCTTCTGCTGCTGTTGCTGAGCTGCCGCAAAAGTCGTCTGATCAAACTTGATTTGCTGTCCTCCAGGAACAACAGGAGGCATCTGCTGACCCTTGCGCGGCGACATTTGCACCTGCTGCTGCTGCTGTTTCTGAGCGATTTGCGCCTGAAACTGCTGCTGTCCCTGCATTTGCTGCGCGTTGCCCTGCTGAGCCAGTAACTGAGCCTGCTGTTGCTGCTGGGGTGGAACGACAGACTGTTGCTGTTGTGGCAGCTGTTGTTGTTGCGGTGTTCTAGTGTTCGGCCCGAACTGGGCTCCCTGGGGCACTTTCTTTTGCATCGAGCGCATGAGGTTGAACACATTCCCGAGCTCCTTTTGAAATATTGTTATCGAATTGACATCAAAAAAGAATACCCCTCGGGCAAGTGCTTCTAGTTGTTCGTAATACGACAATTGCTGAAAAGTCAGTATGTTAGCTAAAGAAAAGAGATCTCAGTGACCGTCTGGACGTACCATCGTAATCAGCTTCTTCGTAAATACTTCCTTCCGCATGGTGATGTTGATATACTTAATAACGCGCTCGAGCTGTCGGCAGGCCTCCTGCATCCTCTCGACCGCCTTCCGCACGGTCGCCTGATCCTCCACGGACAGCTGCAGTGGTGTCAGGCGAACGCGCGTGCGGTTGACGTCCTTGTAGATTTCCATGAGTGCCTGCGCGTCCCGTTCGCGCTGCTCGGCACTGTAAGCCGGCCAGAGTCCGTCACCGGTCCCGCCCTCGTTCTGCGGAGGCACTTGCTGTTGCTGAGCTTGCGGCTGCTGCGGCTGCTGCTGTTGCTGCATCATCGACGAACTGGTAGGAAGCGCGTGCATCATGCCAGACTGTTGAAGCGTTTGCTGCGCCAGCGGCGGCTGCTGCTGCATCATCTGACCAGGCTGCAACGGCTGTTGCTGCTGCTGCGGGATCGAATTCGGCTGCATAGTAGGCGTGTCCTGTGGCTTTCGTTGCGGCGACTGCAGAAACTGCTGCTGGGGCTGCGTCCCGGGCAGGTTCATGGTCTGCATGACGGGGGTCGAACGCTGCGCGGCCGTCGGATACTGGTGTGGGATCGTCATTGACGCTTGCTGGTTCATGGTCGGCTGTTGCTGCTGCTGCTGCTGGGCCAGCTGCTGCTGCGATGATTGCGGCAGTGGCTGAAGACCCTGCTGTGCGTTCGCCACCCCGCGCATCATAACCGGTGAGCCATCAATTTTGACAGCCTGTTGCCGAATAGCTTGCTGCTGCTGCTGTTGCTGCTGCTGTTGCCGGAAAACATTCTGCAACTGTTGCTGGTGCATCAATTGCGGACTGGTCTTCGTCAAGTCCACAGTCTGTGGTTGCGGCTGCTGGCCTTGCGGTTGCTGCTGTTGCTGCTGGGGCTGCATCGGGATTTGCCGCTGACCTTGAACCTGTTGCTGCTGTTGCAAACCATTTTGGGGAATATTCATCATACCCGGTTGAACCTGTCCTGGCTGCTGTTGCTGTTGCGGTCCCAGTTGCAGTTGAGTACCATTTTGCATCTGGTCCTGCTGCTGCTGCTGTTGTTGCTGTTGTTGCAGTTGTTGTTGTCTCTGCTTTTGTTGCTGTTGCTGCTGCAGGGTGTTCAGCGTCATAGCCTCATGCTGCGCCTCAACTTTGCTGATCACAGGCAAATACTCATGAGAGAGCGCGCCCGAGTTCACGAGGTTCAGTGCCTGCGACCACGTCGTCGTCTCCGGCGGCAGGAACGGCATCATCTTGAGGAGCACGTCAGGAATCTTGCTGCGCAGGACATACTTCTTGATGCTCTCCATCGACGGCAGTCCCGGCTGCTGTTGCTGGGGTTGCTGCTGGGGTTGCTGCGGTTGCTGCTGCTGCGTCGACAGTTGAGCGCGCTGCTGCATTGGTACTTGACCAGGTTGCATTGCCGCATTAGCATTCATGGGAATATTAGCTGGCCGGCTCCCTTGCGGTAGCATCTGCATCGGTTGTTGCTGTTGCTGTTGCTGTTGCAACGGCATGCCCTGCTGCGTATTTTGGAACACCTGTGGTTGTTGCTGCTGCTGCATCGGCATCTGCTGCTCGTGCTGCTGTAATAGCTGCTGAGGATTCATCTGGTTGACGGGGCCACGTTGCTGTTGCTGGTTTGCATCACCGCCAGCCTTCTGCTGGGCTTGCTGGGCTTGTTGTGCCTGCTGATGCTGCTGCTGCTTCTGGGCCATCATTGTCTGGAACATGCGCATTTGTCCGGCTGTCAGCTTATAACCTTCCTGCGTTGTTCCATCGCCGGCTCTAATCTGTTGCATTTGTGGACTGGTCCGCACGTCCTGAGGTTGTTGCTGCTGCTGTTGCTGTTGCTGTTGTTGCTGTTGCTGTTGTTGTACCTGCTGATTCTGCTGTGGCTGACCGGTTGCTTGTTGTTGTACCTGCTGCTGAGCTTGTTGCTGAGCCTGCTGCCTGGCTGCAGGGTTGGCCTGGTTCTGACCTCGCTGCTGTGCCTGGCTCTGCTGCAACTGTGACAAAATCATCCGGAAATGCTCAATCTGCTGGGTCTGCTGCGCCGTCGGATTCTGCACTGACTGGAGGCGCTTGTACTGCTGCATGAGCGCATACAACTGCTGGTTCGTCAGCCGTTGTCCAATCTGCTGTCCCTGCTGTCCTTGCTGTTGAGTAGGCTGTTGCTGCTGCTGCTGCTGCTGAGGAGGTTGTGAGCCAGGCTGAGCCTGCTGAGCCATTTGCATGGGACGCACGCCGAGCTGTTGCTGCTGCTGGTCCTGCGGCTGCTGTTGCTGGATCGGCTGGTGCTGCTGGTGCTGCTGAGTGACCATCTGCCGCAGGGCGTCCTGGTACGGCGCGGCGTTGAACCCGGCCTGGGCCGTGCCCGGCACGCCGCCCTGGCCCTGGGCGATCGTGGACGCGACGACCGCCGCGGCGCCGCCCGGCTGCTGCTGGAACTGCGCCACAGTGTTGATTTGCTGACCCTGCTGGTTGACCGGCATCGTCGGGAACATGTCTTCCCGCGGACGGCCGCCAGCGGGCACGAATTGGGGCTGTTGCTGTTGTTGTTGCTGTGGCGGCGGCTGCTGTTGCTGCTGCTGCTGTTGTTGCTGTTGCTGTTGTTGCTGTTGCTGCTGCTGTTGCTGTTGCTGAGCTCTCAATGCCGCCGCAGCAGCATTGCGGTTCGCGGCGGTCGTCGTCGAGTTCTTCACGTAGGCCACGCGATCCTTGAGCATGGAGATGTATTCCTCCTGTGACAACCATTAGCATATGCAGCACGCACGCGGCATGCTCGGCGGTCTGCAGACGCACTTTCGAGTTTGCCGAGTCAAACGCATGGCTCTCGGCCTGCTGCGCAAACGTCAGGATCCGGTCGCGGGGTCCGGCGGGCGAGATCTGCTGGAACGCATTCGCACTGAAGATGACGAGCACGGTCAATATACACCATGACTGACCAAAAGACCCCACAGAGGGCAAAACAATTATACGACTACATGTATGTGTGTACATGTGTCTGCATAAACGTAGCCGCGGGAACACTCACAGGGTGTTGATGTAGCTCTGCCGGTTGATGCCGTCCTTCCACGGCACCGAGGGCATGAGCGGCCGCTGGGGCCCGTTCATGACTGCGGCCTGGCGACAAGCACGCAAAGCCCAACCGGGAGACTGGCTGGGAAAATGGGCGTGCGCACCGAGAACAGGACGCGAATTGACAGGAGGAGGGGTTGACAACGGAACCAGGATTATCCCATAATCATCACAGTTCAGCCTGAATTGAAGTGGATCGTTTTAGTACACACCCTAACCCTATACTTTTGACGTCATGACAGAAGCAATCACCATTTCACAAAATCGTGTATGTCAGCAGCACATTGGCAAAATACAGAAAGTAATATAAATTACAAAAAACGTTGAGAGAAATGATATAGAAAAGCAGCCAGTTTTGCCCGAGAGATCACAGATTATACCAAGGTACATACATGTCCTGCCAATGTCTCGCGAAAGATGCACTCACCATCGTCACAATGAAGTATAGACCGACCCATCTGGCGCAATCCGGGCACTGCTGCTCATTGGATTCACCGTCCGCCTCCACTCGCCATCGCCTAATGAGCACTATTCTCGTCCGTTCTACGCGGCAAACAAAAACATGAATGCAGAATTAATTTCCTCACAACGTAGAAAACACAAACAGCTGTAAGTAGGAGTGGGACCCAGAATTAGCACACCAGACAATGACACTTGGAGTTCAACGGACCAGAATACTCACATTATTCGTTGCTGCGATCGCAATCGAGTCTTCATGCGGATGCCAGCTCATGTGCAGAATCTTCTTATTAAAATCGGTGTCGTCGTTGTCCCGGCGCGTCGTGGCCAGTCCTCCCATCATGCCCGCCCGGCCCGCAGGCGACGACCCGCGCAGGTTTCCGCCTCCGTTCCCGTTCCGGCCCGCGCCGCCGCGGCCGATCGGCGACGGAATGCCAACCCGCTTGGCCTTGAACGCGGACTTGTCCGCCTGCAGCACGACCTCGGTTTCTTCGGCATCGACATCGGTGGCGTTTGGGTATATCATGAAATTATTGTTGTACGATCCCGTCATGACCGACTTGCCCTCACCAGAAAGGACAACCTCGAACTTGTCAAATATGGAATCATTGTCGTAGGTGTCGCACAGTCGCGGTCGCAGGTGTTCGTGAATATTGATTGTCTTGATTGGCTGCCGCTCCATGGCGATGTCCCAGAGCTTAACAGTCAAGTAGTCGCGCGAAACAATATACCGACCGTCGGAGGAGAACTTGACATCGGATATGGAAGAAATGATTTCTGAGAAAAATGACCGCTCCCTGGGATCTTCTTCCTGTTCGAATTCTGTAAACCTTGTTAGAACGGCTCTGCAATCATAAAGTAACTTTTCTCCAAATTCAACATACGCTTTGCATGTGCATCACAAAGGGCATGTTCTCTCATATCTGCCAGCTTGATTGTTCCCTTGCTGGAGGAATACATAAAGTAATTGCAGCTAACCGGGTGAAACTCCGCCGCGGTTATAACTTCAGTCAGTTCCTCCATGTTTGCAGGCTTGATGTCGACAATGTCTTAATTGCGAGCGCAGTTAGTGTCACGCCATATAAAAGCAACCACAAGAGCCAAACATACTAAAACTTTGGTCCGATATGCCGAGGTTCCACAGGTTTATTCGCAGATCATCGCCGGAAATGAATGTTTCACCGTCCGAGTTCACACTGATGGAATTGATATGGTAAGCATGCGCGTTTGCATATATCCTTTTTGGCGTGGCGGCAATGATCGTGTCATGCAGCGTCATTCGCGGCAACCTCAGACTGTCAAGTGATATGGGCATAGATGGCCGGCCGCTGACCGAATCAGACAAGTTGTTTTCGGCGACAACTTTAAGCGATTTTTCATATATCTTCCATAGCTTTATTGTTTTGTCTGACGAACGAGTGTGTTGTCAGTTAGAGCACAGTTGGGCAGCGAAAAGCAAGAAAATAAAGCACGTTAATGTACCATTAGTGGAGATTAGGAAATGGGCAGCACTAGTGCGCCGGCACCACTTGATCTTGTTAATCTTTTCCTCGATCTCGAGAGATTTGAGGTAGTCAAACTCCGGTTCGTGAGACTGGAACTCCGTGTGAAACTTGTATTCGCATCCTTTCTTCTGTGGTTGAGTGTTAGCGATGACGCTGTGGGTCAGCCGGCGCGAAAGCACCATCGAAGACCATCATACGTTTTCGTTGCGCTCAAACAAGACGACGCGGCCGCCCTTATCGCCGGTAGCGAGGTAGTTGCCGGTGTGGTCGAATTCGACGGTCGAAATGATATCGGCTGGAGGTTGCGTGTGGTTAGATAAGCCATGCTCCAGATGGCGGCCAGGCGCGATGGAATCAAGACAGATACGACGCACCTTCAGTGATATCTTCAGTGTCGCCCTTGTCGCCAAAGCATCTGCAGCACAAGTTAGTATTACCGGGGTGCGGGACTCGACGATCTGGCTGCGGATCAGAGATCGCGCGCAGCGACGGAAGTGGACAGCGAGATCAGGCAGCGCACGCGCAGTCCGTCCGATCAAAACACACCCGCGACGGGCAGCATCAAAAAAGAAAACAAAAAACAATAGCGACAGCAACAATGACAGCGCCGACGCGGTGCGTGCGCAGCCCAGACGCGGGAAGAAGAAGGGCGAAAAGAGAGACGTACTGGGCGAATTTCCAGGTGGGCGGATGCCCGTCAGGGCCCTCGACCATGCTGAGTGATTACGGAAGAAGCGGCGATCGCGGAAGAAGAACGGCGCGAGGACGAGCAGCGCGGGCAGAGACGGTCGCCGGAGAGCAGCACGCAAGCGAGTGGCCGGGGAGCGGGCAGGCGACGGCGGGCGGAGGGCGGGGGGTGTGTGTATTGGCTGGTGACGAGGTCGAGGCCGATGTGATGATGAAGGAAGAGACGGCGTTGAAATCAGAGCCCGGACGACTGAACGCGCCAAAAACCCGAACCGGCAAAAAGCCGGGGCGCTGGTGCAGTTGTGCCGCGCAAACGCGGTTTGCGCGCTTAGCACCGCGTGACGTGTGACGTCGCGTCACGTGCGGGACAGCACACCCCACATCGCCCCTCACTCACCTCCAAACGGCCCACCGCCCATGCCACAGTGTTCCACGAAGTCGACGAGAGCAAAAGAATAGAGGCACTGGGCTATCACCGACACAAAGGGTTTGCCCCGGCGCCGGCTACTCCGGGGTCATGCCCTCAACTGAATCGGACCGACCAGGGGGACGTCAAACATTCCTGGGAGCAGCGCTCCCAGGCCCATCACCCGCAAACCAATTTTGAATTATGCGTTCTCCAGCACTTAAAAGTTAGATAAATCGCATTTTTTATTACGTATTGGCTGAATTCTTAGTACATGATGGCTACTTACGTAGAGTGGGACGACGCTTCTGGCGAGGCTAGTTGCTCCCATCCGGCCTGGTTACCCTAATTGTAAACAAAACGCGTGCCCTAATTATGTATTTCTGAAATCCTAGTATATAGCCCGCCCTTCCAGCCCACTTCCTTCTCGTCTCTCCTTTCCGTTTCCTATGCCTCGTTATCGCCCACGGCCATACTCTGGCCTTGCTATTACTTTTACCCTGTGAAAACTAGTCAATACTCTCACGTCAGATCAGCCTTCCACGCGCGTCTTCTCTTCCTCGCCTACACGCGTACATGGCGGCCAAGCCCAAGTATCCCGAGTCGACGGTACGGTGCCCTAGATGATAAGTTCCCCCTTGAGCTCAACTTATCTCACGTCATTTCATGTATCTCAGAGTGCTGATCAGCCGTCGTCATGTCCAGCACAGGCTATTTGCTGGCCTTCCTTTGCGTTATTACTTCGAGAACTATCGATGCTCTCACGTCAGATCATCCTTCCGCGCGCGTCTTCTTATCCTCGTCAACACGGGACAACAACCAGGCATCCCAAGAGGACGGTACAGAATTCCACCACATATTCTCAGGCGTTTCATGCATGTCAGCGTGCTAATCACTTGTCGTCATATCTAGCTACGGCCACCAGGCTCCCCCTTCTCGCAGCAAGTCAGCCAGACGCTCCGCTAATGAATCTCTTGTTGGATATAGGCATTCCTGAAGTCCGCCGTCGGATGTTTGTCCCAGCCCCCGGTCGTTGACTCCCAAACGGCCAAGTCGTATACCTCGGCTATGATAGATACGATGCCACAATACCATTCTGAGATTCGTGATACCACACGGATATTTTCTGATAGATACCTTCTGATGCTCTGGATACCACACAGTCCAATACCCAAATCCCACAGTCCAACGCTGCATACCCATTACCCGGGCTGTGGACCACGCAGACACTAGGGTCTAGACACCCCGACCTCGTCGTACAATAGATACTGCCACAGTCCAACGCTGCATATCCTATTCCCGGGCTGTGGTACCCAGGCGCTGTGGTCTAGACACAGAGTTTGGGTCCAAGATATCCTTCTGACATTCTGGCTATCACACTACCCAGCACTTCATATCCTATATGTGGGGCGTGAGTAAATACCACATATCCTTCTGATATTCTGACCATCTTAGTCTGTGAGTCCCGCTCTGAGACCACCCTATACAATACGGCCTGGCTGTAAGTAAAATCAGCACTGATGTCGATGGCATGCTAACAGTCAAACCGATATATCAGGTACAGAAAGTCATATAATAGCGTGGTAAGATCTCTGACGGAAAGCAGATACAGTAGGGTCAGCTGTTTTCGACGGGATTGTCTTGTGGTTTCCAAATTTACCCAGCCAAAGGTAGAGAAGAGGATGCCGGGAGAGATATCGTACTGCAACAAAAGGATTTGCGCGCGGTGAGGCCATTGCGAGAGAGAGGACCGCCAGGCAAGAGAGCGAGGAACATTATTGGATGTCATGGGGACAGGTAGGGTCGACGGCGCGTCGGCGGTGTC
>JAKTPS010000081.1:0-54322 GCA_030556275.1 Lipomyces sp. NRRL Y-27488
AGTAAGGCTTGAAATTCTAAATTTCTGGTACGAGCCGAGTGACCATTTTTGCAATATTAAAAAAGTTTTGGTGACCATTTTTGCAATTAACCCTTTTTTTTTTGCAGAACGAATTTCGGAGCATATAAAATTGTTGTCATTTTTTTTTTGAATTAATTCACATTTTAACATGTATTATAATATGACACAATGATCTAGCATAGCTTTAATGGCATTCTAGAGCATATGACTCGATGTATGCAGTACTATACATTACAGACAGAAAATTACACAATATGACTGACCATAACAAGCACAATGTGGAAAAACCAAAAGAAATTTGGGGAACATGAAACGTTTAAAAAAATATGACAAATGCAAAAGCCGTGTTGGTCTCCCCGACTGAGGTGAATACCACGGATGGTGAGGAAATATGTGTAACTAGATGTAGAACAAAACAGGCAAAGAACCCCCAGACACCAATATACTCATCCCAAAAACAAAGCGCAAATAAAAAGGAGAAATGAGTATTCCGAAAATCAATTATACCCTTTTGCTTTTGCAAATTAATGAACGCCAATCACGGAGAGTTCTAGGGTCCACATGCGCCGCACATGGACCTTGACCTGGAGGTCGGGGTCGAAGCCGTCGATGCCGCTCATGACCAGCTGGTCCCACCAGCACTTGCGCGCGGGTTTCCGCCAGAACAAGAGGAGCTTTTGGGCCATGGGATTAACGACGTGCTCTTCGTAGTCGCTCCCTGGCGCGCCTTCAGGTGCTGAAGAGGACGATGACGGCGACGCAGGGACGCTGGCGAGCAGACGGACGAGCGCGAGCGAACTGATCACGGCCTTGCCGGGCTCCCGCTCGCGAAAGCCCCACTCGTCACTCAGACTGAAGCCCGACGAGCAGAGCATTTCGAGAAGATGTTTCTCCGCCGTACCGGCCGACTTGAGATGCTCGGATGTCTCGCCGTGGGGCAATTCTGGCGACGGCGGGTTCGATCCTGAAGTATGTGGCATGGACGGCGACGAGCCGCCTTCTGCGGCGGAGAGCTGGCGTGCCCGCTTGAGCGCAGAAAAGATGCTGCGTTTGGCGAGAAGCTTCTTGGCCACGCCAAGCTTTAGCTGCACCATGTCGGCATAATTTGGAGGTTCAAGAACGTAGTCATCCTTAAATGCTGGATCATATGGAAGAGGCAGGTGGACTGGGTGGTCAGCAGAGGGAGGTTGCAAGCTATGATGAGAGTGATCATCGTGGAGTGAAAGTGTATGAAGCAAAAGTCGAGATAGGCGTCTGGTGGTGGGCACCGGTGCAGCGGAAGCGGCCGAAGGCGGTCGCCGGTAGTGGGGGATTGTGGAAGGAGGGACTATATAGAAATCTAGGTCTTCTTGCAAAACAATGACCGCGGGTCTGACCGCCAAAATAGCGGCTGGAGAAGCAGCGGCGGCGGCGGCGGCGGCGAGCGGCTTGGGTGACGACGGGGGCGACGAAGTGGGAGACGGCGCAAAGGAGGAGCCGACGGTGCGAAACGTATCGAGAACGTACTGTAGACACTTTGGCGCAAAATCGACGGCGATTACGTCTGCAGACGAGATGGTCGAGACCATGTTGCCCTGGCCGTCAATGAAGACGCCGTTGGGAAAGAGCGACAGCAGGACGGACTCGGGCAGACTCATGAGCTCCTCGCGGATGAGAAAGAACTTTTGTCCGCGCAGGTCGAGCGTGACGACGGACTCGGCGCCGCCGGACTGCAGATGTTCGGAAAAGAGCGTGGGCACATGGGGTTGGACTTGGGCGATGACGGACGCGGCGGCGCCCGAGACGTCGGCGCCGAACGAGGGCGCGGCCATGGCGGAGAGCGCGGGCAGCGGAGTGTACGGCGGCGGCGGCGCGGCAGGATCGTCGGCGGGCGGCGGCGGCAGCGACGGCGGAAGCGGCAGGATGGGCAGCTGCGGAGGTGAAGTGGCACGTTGGTGAGAACGCAAGCGGCCTGCTTGGGTGTGTACGCCAAAGCCCGTTCGTGATGGGTGTTCTGATGTTTACTTTGTGTGTGGGGCGTTCTTGGACTTTACTGGCGGCCTCGGCCGGCACATCACTACAAGACCCGCTGCCCGCTGACGGCTCGACGAACAGTGCACACTGAACGCTCACTATCACTGCCAACTATCCAACACATCCATGCCCGCACAACTAAAGTTCTGCACCGTGTGTGCATCAAACCAGAACCGGTCCATGGAGGCCCACAAGGTCCTGGCGGCTGCCGGCTACGAAGTTTCGTCTTTTGGCACGGGCTCGGCTGTCCGGCTGCCCGGCCCCGCCATCGACCGACCCAACATCTACATGTTCGGGACCCCCTACGACGACATATTCACAGAGCTGACTGCCAAAGACCAGCGGCTGTACACCCAAAACGGTGTTCTCGCCATGATAGACCGGAATCGGCACATCAAGCGGGCCCCCGAGCGGTGGCAGGAACAGCGGGCCACATTTGATGTGGTCGTGACGTGCGAGGAGCGCTGCTTCGACGCCGTGTGCGACGACCTTCTCAACCGCGGACAGCGCCTGAATCGGCTGGTTCACGTCATCAACGTCGACATTAAAGACAACCACGACGAGGCTGCACTCGGTGCCAAGGCCATTTTGAGCCTGGCGGACAAGCTGAGCGCGGCGTCGAAGGACGCGTCAGAGGTCGAGAGTGTTTTGCTCGACGTCATGGTTGAGTGGCAGGCAGAGTTTCCGAGGTTTCCAGCCTTACACGCCGCCTGCTACTTTTGATTGGCTGGGCATAAAATATGCATGCTTTTTTGTAGATATATCTGGTTGGTGGTGTTTCATTTTGAATATAGTCCTTTTGCATGGGGTTAGGTGTCTGCCAGTGACGTCTCTCGCCCGTCGCGATTCCTCCGGTTTTCAATTCAAGTTCACGGACTTCTGGGGCTTATATTTACAGTTACTTTTTGTCTACTCTACAAAATTAAATTTGGAATCACGATACTATCTCTATTGCAGTTGACATGATGCGAAGATCTTTTGCTGGCATGAAAGCAGTCTCGTCGAACTGCGACGCAGCAGGTTACAGTTCTTTGGGAATTGTCTTTGGACAGTCAGGATCGATTTGTTGGTATACTCGTCCTCGATTACAATCGTGCTGAATATTAGTGTCGCGTCCCGTCAGAATTGCACGCCGCCATTACGCGTCCATTCGGTGCGGATGTGGGACTCAACCGGTCGAGATCCGGAGCCTTCTGGTGATCCCACCGGCATATGCGGAAGCAGCGACAGCACGCTACTTTGCATTCCGGTTTGGAGGTCAAGTACCTGAGAAACCCGGTTCTAGTGTTCTAGTAAGACAGTTAACATGAGCATTTCAGGAAAAGGATAGAGATCACTGCTCTTCGATTCCTGTTATGCAACGGGATCAGATCGTATCATTATCCGCCCGGCTCTCGACACTGCCATTCCAGATACGGGTCCAGAATGGGAATAAAAAGAATCAAAATCTGGCCAATACTTCCAGTAACGCATCTGTCAGAACTCTCTCGTGGAATGACGTTAGTGAAGAACGGTTGGCATGTGCTGAGCATGATACGATCCGAATGAGGAGAGTCCGTCTGTTGTGGCATACCCTCCCTTAGCTGATGATATCTGTCTGTGTTTCGAGAAGGCTAATGAAATATCGTGATTCCCGGTGACCCAGCTGGACCATATATATAGAAACTTCCCATATTGTTGCCGACTCCGGCTCTGTATATGCTACATACGTTGACGACTAGCCACTGATTATATGAGTCGACATTCAAGCATTCTAGTTTCTGGCTCTGTATTCTGGTCTTGAGTTCTTGCTCTGATTCTGTTCTCGAGTTCTGTCGGGTGATATCTCCGAGATCCGGCTGTTCTTATCGTCATTGTTGCGTGGAGTGACGCTGTCGAGATATGAAATAAAAGGGTATGTTATATACGCCATATCACAGCACTTGCACGTTGTCGGTCATGGCGAGGCCGCAGCGTGTTCGGCCGTTGAGAGTGAGCGGATGGAGCCTCGGAAAGCCATCGGAACGGTCTTCCGGCTTGTTCCGGCTCGTTTTCGGTGTGGGGTCCGGCCCTGGGGAAGATCACGCTGTGCATCGCGGGCGAGGAAGGCTTGTTTTTGCCACACGACGGCGACGGCGCCCGTTGTCGGTCTGCCTGCCTCAGTTCCGTGCCTCGACGCTTGACGCAAGGAAAAGAGCATGAACGCGATATGTACTATTCAAGGCAGGCCCGCTGCAGACTGCTGATATCCGCGATTGCACGAAGCGGCTGCGGGCAAACGCTGGGAAGACTGCGCCATAAGTGCGGAGGCGATGGGGACGCAGCCCCTGTGATCCGTGCGGCTGCCGGCCGGTGAGCCGTGATCGGCCCGTCACGATACCCCTTGTGCCGGGTCAGCATAATGTGGATCCCGCTGGCAGGCAAGGGTCGCGCCTAACCGGATCAGGCGCTAGGGCCGGCGGGCCACAATCGTTATCGGCCTCACGTGAGTAAGGTTTTTTCGTCCGGGCAACCTGAAGGCGAACAGAGTGTCACGGCCCTGGTCGGAGTCACCTGCCGTGCGTCGTTCCTCTCTCTTCTGGTTATATAATTTGCCTCCGTGTTCTCGTCTTCTGGAAAGACGTTTGCATTAGAAGTATATTACTGGCTGGTAAGTTGGCACGGCGTGGCAGTAGTGAGGACGATAAGTCGAGACAGGCTAACAGACGCTCAGTGAAGTAGTCGCAGCGGAGGATATTCGACCCGTCACTAAATTACCGAGGGCGGGATAAATTTATTTCGCTGCTCTTTCTTGCATTTTTTTTTGTCATTGGGTTTCCCGCATTCGTTTGGCTGCATCGTACGACATGGCAGACGAAGGAGAAAAGCAGCAGTCGAAGACGAAGAAGTTTTTGGTGAAGGCGTTTTGGTTTCTCGTGAGCGAATGGTTCGTGATTGGCATGGGCGTCGTCGTCGCGCTCGCGTACAAGTTCCCGTCGGTGGCGAAGAACCACGGGCACATCAGGGCGGACATCACGATCCAGTATCTCGCGGTCGGGGCGATTTTCCTTATATCGGGAATGAACATCCCGCGGCAGAAGTTGATAACGCAGATTGCAAACTGGCAGGCTCATCTTGTCACGCAGGGTATGTAGTGTAGTACCTTTGTGGGCGCTATATAAAGTGGTAATGTGGTTTTTTGTCGTGCTGATTTGTCCTCGATTGCATGTAGTGACGTCGTTCTTGATCACGCCTGCGATTACGTTTGGGTTTGCGTCGGCCATCAGGGCGGCGGACAACCCAAACATCAACGAGTGGATCTTGATTGGCATTATCGTGACCGGGTGCACGCCGACGACGGTGTCGTCGAACGTGGTCATGACGCGGGAGGCCAAGGGCAACGAGTCGCTGTCGCTGATTGAGGTGTCGATTGGCAACCTGCTGGGCGCGTTCATCACGCCGGCGCTGGTACAGATGTTCCTCGGCCCGCACACGGGCTTCCACTACGGCAACCCGACCGTGGACATGAGCCTGCAGACGCTGTACCGGCACGTCATGAAGCAGCTCGGGCTGTCGGTGTTTGTGCCGCTGTTTGTCGGGCAGCTGCTGCAGTTCTTTTTCCCGAACCAGACGAAGTGGGTGCTGAACAAGTTCAAGCTCGCCAAGTTCGGCTCGTTCTGCCTGCTGCTGCTGATCTGGTCGTCGTTCTCGAACTCGTTCGCGGTCCGCGCGTTCGAGATCGTCTCGCACGAGTCGATCATCATGGTGTGCTTCCTCAACGTCGGCCTGTACGTGCTGTTCACGGGCATCTGCTTTCTGCTGGCGCGGTGCCCGTTCCTGCCGCCGAAGTACCACTTCTCGCGGGAGGACACGGTGTCGATCATGCTGTGCGGGGCGGCCAAGACGGTCGCGCTCGGCGTGCCGCTGATCAACGCGCAGTACACGGGCGAGACGATGAAGATCGGGCTCGTGTCGATCGCGCTGGTGCTGTACCAGGGCGAGCAGATCCTCGTCGCGCAGCTGCTCGTGCCGCTGTTCAGGTGGTGGATCGAGAAGGAGCAGAAGGCGAAGGCCGAGCAGGCCAAGGCCGACCTCGAGAAGTTGTCGGACGAGAAGGAGGACCTGAGTTCGTCCGACGTGGTCGTGGCGGACAGCGTGGCCGGCGTCGTGGACGAGAAGAACCAGACGAGTTCGAGCAGCACGAGCGGGGACTCGCAGCGGCAGAGCATCATTGCGGATGAGAAGTAGGTCATTTCTATTTTTTTTTTTTGGGTTTTGCAACGTCGTGTCTTAATTTGTTGGGTTATTTGATGTATTTTTGTATTTGTATTATGTATGATGCATTTATATATATACGCATGGTATATGTCATATATAGAGGCTGAGCATATTTTAATGGGCATTATACTAGACGAGACTCGGTTGTTTAGACTTTGATGGTTCCATGGCATTTTTTAATTCGAGCAAATCATATCATATCGTAATTAGAAAGTCAATTGGCTTTTTCTTCATGTTTTCTTTTTCCCTTTTCTGTGTATATGCTGTTTTTATTTTTGTTTTTGTTGCGAGTAGGATACATAACAAATGGAAACTGGCGTTTCATTGTTGTGAATGGAGATGGACTGGGCGTAATTACGGGCAGCGCGGTCGTGTGCTGCTCGGAGAAGTGGAGGATTCAACGGCAGCGGTATATATGAGTGGAGTGGAGCAAATTTGGGCTGATTGCGGCAAACAGCGCCTGCGCCAAGGAAGTCGACCGGTGGTTGGTCTTGTTGTTGTTGTTGGAAGTTGATTGTCGTTGTTGGCTCACTTGCGGGGTATATGCCATGATACAGCGACAAGCCGGGCTCTGACGTGAAAGAAGTAGCGCAAAGAATTACTACTGCTCTGCTTTGTGTTGCTCGTCGAGGCAGTCGAGGCCGTCGCGGGGGGGAGGACCAGTCCAAGTGATTGGTGATCGCGTGGACGTGTTTGGAGGTTGATTTGGTTTGACTTCATTCTGGCTGCAAAGTAACGCCGAGAAACGCGAAGGAAAAAAAAAACAGAATTCGAGTCGGCCGATTTGCACGTGAGTTTTTTTTTTCTTTCTGCCGGTTGTTTTCGCTTCTGTCACGCGGCCAGGATTAGCCGAGTGAAGTTTTCTCGACCACGAAAATGAATTGAATTTTAATATTGGCATTTGCAAATTTGTCATTTGGCATGTCTATGTTGAGAAAATGCAATGTGGTTGGCAGTGTGAAGTGAGTCTGTTGCGCTCGCAAAGAAAGTCAGCCGATGGATTGGTGGACGATCCTTGGCCCTTGAACCGCACAACGCACAGCCCCCGATAGGAAGGATCATGTACGATAATGCGATATCGGCGGCACACGCCCGCTTGGTTCTCTCGGCGGATTGTTGATTGCCTGCTGATTGCTGCATCTGCTGATCAGAGAAAAGAACAGGCAGAGCATGCGGACTCGTGCACCCGGCTGCAGGCAAGGAGCAAGGACGAATAGAATGGGCCAAAAAAGAGAGCCCCGTCCGCGTCGGGTTTTTTTCTTTTTCGAGAACGCCACCACCACGGCCGGTGCAATCTTTAAAGCGCCACACACGTCACGGCGGGCTCGGCGCTATCGTGGGCGCAGGAATGCGGCACGGTAGAGCGGGACCGCCGCCGCCGCCGCCCGGACTGGCGTCCCCGGAACACGCGCGGCAGCGGATGTCTGGCACCGGCACCGACCCTTAGACTAGCTGCGACCAGTCCCCCACACGGTGCTGCTGCAAGAGAGCCAGCCTGCCGGGGGGACGAGCCGCCGCCGCGGGAGGGGATGCGTGTGTGTCGGTGTCGGGATGACGGACTGACTGGCTGACTGGCTGCCGATCGGCGTGCTTATCAGGCACAGCCCGAGTCGAGTATGATGTATGATGCGTGGGAGTGCCCCCAGAACGCCGGCCGCGCTGTCGTGGGGAGGGCCGCACCCGCACCCGCGCTCTTCTGGGTGCGGGTGCAAGAGTGGCCGTGCTAGCCGCATGGGGCATGGCGCGGCGGCGTTCAAACCTTGATTGCGTGGAAACACGGGTTGGGACGAAACTCTGCTTCTGGAGCCCTGCCCGATCGGGCGTAGCGCGGCGCTGTCCTGGGCGCCGGGGCCCGGTCCCCAGGACTGCGGCAGCAGCGCCGAGCAAAGACAAAACACAAAACACAAGATCCCAAGAACCAAGAAGGCCGAGCCAGTCCAGTCCAGTCCGGGCCAGGTAAAAAGGCCCCGGGACTGGGCTTTTTTTTTCTCTTGCCTTTGCTTTGCTTTGCGCTTTTCTTCGTTTTCCTCTTCATTTTCAGTTCTGCCCCCCCGGAGCAACAGACGCAGGTAGTTGTTACTAGTGATACCCACCGTCGTTATATAGTCCGGCCTCTTCCGTCTTCGACTTCGTCTCCGCCGTCTTCCTCCCTTCCTCCCTCGTCTTGTTCTCATTCCCCTCCATCTCGTCCTCCATCTCGTTCTCGTCCTCCTCGTCCTCGTCCTCGTCCTCGTCCTCCCCTCCACCGCCCACATGTCCGACTCGTCCGTCGCCCCCGTCGCCGCCACCGGCGGCGACTCCCGCACCGAAGACCTCAACCTCAACTACAACCTCGGCGACATGGGCTATGTCATCGTCTCCGCCGCCATGGTCTTCATCATGATCCCCGGCCTCGGCTTCCTCTACTCCGGCCTCGCCCGCCGCAAGTCCGCCCTGTCCATGATCTGGGCCTGCATGATGGCCGGCGCCATCTCCATCGGCCAGTGGTACTTCTGGGGCTACTCGCTCTCGTTCTCGGCCACCGCCACGAACGGCTTCATCGGCAACCTCCGCGCCATCGGCCTCCGCAACGTCCTCGCCAACCCGCCCGACGCGACCCCGCTCGTGCCCGAGCTCCTCTTCGCGCTCTACGAGGGCATGTTCTGCGCCGTCACCCTCGCCATCATCATGGGCGCCGTCGCCGAGCGCGGCCGCCTCCTCCCCGCCATGGTCTTCACCTTCGTCTGGGGCACCGTCGTCTACTGCCCGCTCGCGTGCTGGATCTGGAACCCGAACGGCTGGGCCTTCTCCTGGGGCGTGCTCGACTACGCCGGCGGCGGGCCCGTCGAGATCGGCTCCGGCGTCGGCGGCCTCGCCTACTCCTTCATCCTCGGCCGCCGCTCCGAGAAGCTCCTCATGAACTTCCGGCCCCACAACGTCTCCCTCGTCACCCTCGGCACCATCCTCCTCTGGTTCGGCTGGCTCGGCTTCAACGGCGCGTCCGCCTTCGGGCCCAACCTCCGCGCCGTCTACGCCTGCTTCAACTCGAACCTGACCGCCGCCTTCGGCGCGCTCTCCTGGTGCCTCATGGACTACCGCCTCGAGCGCAAGTGGTCGACCGTCGCCATCTGCTCCGGCTTCATCTCCGGCCTCGTCGCCGCCACGCCCTGCTCCGGCGTCGTCCCCATGTGGGCCTCCGTCGCCCTCGGCATCGTCGCCGGCGTCGTCTGCAATCTCGCCACAAAGGTCAAGGTCCTGCTCAAGATCGATGACTCGCTCGATCTCTTCGCCGAGCACGGCGTCGCCGGCATCATCGGCCTGCTCTGGAACGCCTTCTTCGCGGCCGACTACGTCATCGGCCTCGACGGCGTCAACCTCGAGGCCACCGGCGGCTGGATCAACCACAACTGGGCCGCGCTCTACAAGCAGTTTGCCTACGTCTGCGCCTGCGCCGCCTACACCTTCGTCATGACCTGCCTCATCTGCCTCGTCCTCGACCGCATCCCCGGCCTCAAGCTCCGCGCCGACGAGGACGGCGAGATGCGCGGCATGGACGAGGACCAGATCGGCGAGTTTGCCTACGACTACGTCGAGGTCCGCCGCGACTACCTCGCCTGGGCCCTGCCGATGGCCACGGACGGCGTCGCCATCGAGCACTACCAGAACCAGCCGACGCTCAACACCCAGCAGCCCCGCCAGCGCTCCAATGGCGGCAGCAGCAGCGACGGCACCGGCAGCGTCGAAAAGGAGAAATGATCGTTTTCTCTCATTTCCTTTTTTGTTGTTTTTGTCTGGCTTGCCGGTTTTTGGCGATTTCTGCTTTGGTCCAACGAGAAGATAATCGAGGAATGAAAAAAGTTTTTGGCATTTGAATGTGACGCTGACTTACCTTCTCTCTCTCTCTCTCTCTTTGTTGTTTTGTTGTCCGCGGCATGTCATCTTTTCTGGGCGTCACTTCATGTTGTATATATATTTTTGCGATGGAGTTTTTGTTTTGAGTTTTTTGATTCCTTTTTGGATTGTCTTGATTGAGATCAGGCAGGAATATCACACATTTTGCGATTTCAAATATGCACCTTGTAATTCTCCGTCTCGTTTGCCAGGGTGGTAAATAAAGTAGAGCCGAGCCATGATGTTACCCGACCGACAATTGGCAATTGAACTCGACGCTCGACATCTTCCCACACCACACCCCACACACATGTCCGCCGGCACCCGAATAGCCCGGCTGCGGGCCGCGCGCCTGCGCCTGCACCTCCAGAACTCGGTCGAGCGCACGCAGATCGACGACTGCCGCGCGTCGCTCACGCAGCTGCTCGACCTCTCCGCGCCGGACGCGTTCGCGCGCTCGGTCTGGCTCCGCCGCGCCGCCGACATACTCCTGAACGAGTCCTCCTGGGGCCTGCGCAACGCGCCCGACCTCGCCAACTGGCTGCCCAGGGACGACATCGAGCGCGTGTTTGACACGAAGCGGCTCCAGCACCGCGCCCATGTCGAGCTCGCCCGCCCGCCGCCCGCGAAGGTCCCGAGCGCACCCATGCCGAATATCCCCGGGCTGACGCGCATCGTGAGCAGCAGCGAGGCCACCAACAGCGAGAGCAGTCAGAATAAGAGCAGCGGAAAAGGAGTTTATGTTGAAACCAGGCCCGGCGTGAAGCCAAAGGAACCCGCCACCGCGTTCGTGCAGCTCCTCTTGCAGGCAAAAGCGCGCAAAGCCCAGCGAGAACGAGCTCAAGCACGTGCATGATGTGTGAATGCAAATTTGAACCCGAAACTAAGATGACCAATGATTACGGCTGCAGCGGTAAGTATTGCGACCGCGTGCTGGCGTGCAGTGGCTTGGCTCGGGAAGCTGCGGGCGACACCGGAATGGGGAGCCATGACATAAGCATTGGCTGTTTCGTGGTTTATATTACTTTTCGGATAGAGTGGGGCGTTTTCCTGTTTTTCAGTGTAATATAATTGATACTTTTTTCTTATTTTCTGTGTATGTAATATATTTGACAATTCCACTTTTTATGCTTATTTCATCAAGTATAGAGTTTGCTCGTGGAGGAGATCCTTTCCACTGAACGCGCGATATTTGGCTGCATTGCGGCCGCAATATAATGATCGTCAAGGGCGCGCCCGAGACGCAATGACTGCAAACTTCGTCGTCTCTCTTTCTAAAACAAAAACAGACCGATAACAAATGTCGTCTCATCGCGGAATAGGTATGTGCTCCGGTTTTTCGCGGTCGAGACACGCTCGCTGACACGCGAGAAATAGCTGTGCTTGGTGCCGGAAGCGTTGGTAAGTTCATCGCGTACGGACTCGGCAAGACGACCACGAGCACTGCTTCTCCGGTATCGCTGGTCCTGCGAGACGACGCCCGGGTCGCCGGCTTCAAAGCTCGCGGGTCGCGAATCGGCGTGTTGTCGTGCCCGCACTTGACGCCGCAGGCGGACTACACGCCCGAGCTGGCCGCCGTGTCGGTCGCGCGGTGCGGGCCCGCGGACATCCAGGACCTCGTCGTCTGCACAAAGTCGACGCAGGTCCTGCCGGTGCTGCACTCGCTGCAGAGCATGATCACGGCCCGCACGAGCATCGTGTTTCTGCAGAACGGCATGGGTCTCTTGGACGAGCTCAAGATGCTGTGGCCGAACACGGCCTCGCGGCCGCGCGTCGTGCTCGGCATCAACACGCACGGCTGCGTGTCCGCGCCAAACGGCGACCACGACAGGTTCGTGGTCGAGCATCGCGGCGTCGGAACGATCAAGCTCGCCGAGGTGCGGTGGGACAACCGCGACCACTCCGACAACTCGCAGACGCGGTTCCTCATCAGCCGGTTTGTCAACTCGGCCGTCCTAAACGCGTCCGAGGTCTCACAAAAGGCCGTCATGCGCGCTCAGATTGACAAGATGGTCGTCAACTGCTGCGTCAACCCGCTGACCGCGCTCTACGACGTCCCGAACGGCGCGGTAGCCTCGTCCGACGACCTGCGCGCCTACTCGGCAAAGATCGTCCGCGAGTGCGCGCTCGTCCTCCGGCGTGGCCTCGCCTCGGAGGGCACCTACTCCGACGTCGAGCTGCACAGCATGTTTGACACCGACAGGCTCCTGCGCGAGGTCCTGGCCGTCGCACAGAGCACGCGCAGGAACGTCTCGTCCATGCGGGCGGACGTGGTCGCCGGCCGGCCGACCGAGATCGACTACCTGAACGGCTACATCAGCGCGGCGGGCAGTACATTCGGCATCCCGACACCCGCAAACTCAGAGTTGGCGGACCGCATCCGGCAGCTTGGGTTGCAACAGCAGCAGCAGCAGTTTGCAGAGGCGCGGGAGTCCGAGCGCGGATTGTAATTTGGCATCATATCTGGTTGCATCATGTGTAGTATAATTCAAATGTCAGCACGGTGGGACTAGTACTTTGTCACCGGGAGTTTTTAGGTTTATATACGTCTTCGTGCCGAATCTCCAAAGAAAAATAGTCACCAACCATGAACACCAGGGAGTGCTCAATTCGTTCCACCCTCCCATGACACACAATCTCAGGGTCTTCTTCAAAGTGCTGACATCCATACGATCATGTGCGACCGATAACATCATTTCCGTCCAGCAGGCGACGCGTCCCGCGACCCTGCGAGCATTCACGAGCACGGCCGGCGCGAGCTCGAAGCGGGAGTCGCTTACCACGTCGCAATGGTTGCTCAGCCAGGAGTTTAACAGCAGCTTCGGCCACATCTCCGCCTCGAGCAACATGCAATTGCCGCAGCCGCCGGCGTCGTCGTCGTCAGCGGCTGCGCTCGAGCGCGCCGAGAGGGCACGGCGGAGACTCCGGTGGCTACGACGGCCGCAAGCGGAGCGCGAAGAGCTGATGATGATCGCGCTTGCAAGGCTCTACGAGAGCCACTACAAGCGCGGCCTGTACGGGGACGCGAGAGGCCAGGGTAATTCTGGGCGGCCGCAGGCTCGGGTGAAGCGAAAAAGGCGAAGAATTTGTACGTTTGCCCTTGTCTTCTCTCGTTATGCTTACTTTTGTCATGTCCCATTTGGGCTAACAACACCGACTGTGCAAAGACATGCTGGGTGCGGATGATCTATCCAAATTTGTATTGCACGGAATCGGCCAAGTTCCCGGCAGTCCGCGGCAGACGATGGTGTTTTGGGACGAACAACAGGCTGAGAAATTCAAATCGTCCGGTAGGTCCATCGGTCTGGCAAGCCATCGGCCGCCAGCCAAGTCGCTGAGGAGGACCACCGCGGACAACGACGAGGTCACAACGACGACGACGACCACCAGTTTCACGCCGGCGCTCGAAGGCTTGACGCTGACGTATCTCAGGGCCAGCGGCCGCATGATCCACACGGTGATCATCAGCACGAAGGCAGGCAAAGTCGCACAGACCCTCCGCGGCCTGCTGCCGTTCCTCGGACGCCACTCGACCGTCGTGATCTTCAACTGCGAACTGGGCTTGCTCGCCGACATCAGAGATATATGGCCGTCCCCCGTCGGCCGCCCTGCCGTGATCCTCGGAACCAGCTCCCACCGATTGGCGTCGTCGTCCTCGCCGGACAGCGAGGACGCCGCGTTCACCGTCGAGCACCGAGGCACGGGAGTCGTGAAGCTCACGGAAATGCCAAGAACGGTTATATCCAGCGAGAAAATCTCGATAGAGCGAATTGGCCTGCGGCGCAAACTCACCAGGCTTCGCAAGATGTACATGAGGGGCCGGAACAAGGAGCTCTTGCGCAGCGGCAGGCTGGAATGGAAGCGGACGACCATGAAGCGGTTTCGGCTTCAAAGCTTGATGTTCGACGGCGTCTTCAAGCTGGCCGAGCGGGAAGAGAATACCGAGTTGTTACTTCGCGACCTGACCGCGTCACCGCTACTAGGAGCCATAGAGATCTCGTATCAGGATATGCTGCGGGAGCAAGCCGAGAGCCTTGTCGTGAACAGTTGCCTTGCTCCGTTGACGACGTTGGTCGGAGTGCCGAATATCGAGGTCGCATCGAGCGACCTGAGCGAGGCTGCGCGTCTGATTGTCATCGAGGCAGCCGCTGTCTTGAAGGCGCTGCCGGAGATGCAGCAGTATTTCTCGACGTACGAACTGGACACCTTGTTTGACGTGGACACGCTCATGAGTTCGGTCATGATGGCGGCAAGGTACATCAACCGGGACGAGGACGCGGCCGTGATGCCGACCATGGGTTCTGACGTGCGCTCGGGCCAGCCCACAGAGATCGGACAGTTGAACGGGTTCATTAGTCGGATGGGAAAGATGATGAACGTTCCCACGCCCGTGAACTCGTTGATTACGAATCTGATCAGAGAGATGACTCTCAAAAGCCGACATGGACAAGTATCGGCTCAGAAGGCAGCGGAACGATTCGCCGATATAGATGGCGAGGTCGTGGACACGGACAAGAGTGTTAAAGAGATAGAGACGAACTTACCATGGCAGCCGTTACAGGAAGACATGCTGTGGAGGAAACCAGTGACTGAAGGCATTGACATTGAAACCACATACTAGGGAGTTGGTAAGATACTAGCACAAGATCGGGAAGGCGTTGGTTTGAATTTTCTTATTTTATACACTAGTTGTACATATTTCTATAGACGGGACTGTGGCCCGCCGTGATGATTGTATATATTTGCAAATGTATATATTGTAATATGCAAACAAGTTGACTGCTTACTATAAGTCGAGGTCGTCGTCCGAATCGTCAAGTTCATACCGTCGCGTTTGATACTGGACAAACCAATTGTCAGAGAACACCAGAGAAGCGGAACAGCTTATGCCAAGAAAAAAAAAACTCACCACGATCTTGGTCTCGTTTGCGCGACTCTCTTCTTTTGATATTTGATCCAGAAGACTGATGAGTTCCGTTTCATCGACGCGACTTTGGATCTGACCGGTTCGGGCCATTTGTATCAGTAGATCTTCGACCCTATTTACAATTTGGACGTGTTAGCATCCGGTATGTACGGAGATAAGTCGACTCAATACATACCCCTTCGCCTTCTGCTGCTTCACGATGCGGATCCGTGATAGTCGCTCGCGTGCCGCCGGAGTGAGAATCTGCGCTATCTGGCCAAATGTTAGTCTCCGCACCGCGCGAACGCTCGCTTAGCCGCAGTGCATACCATGGCCGCCCTAGCATCGTCTTCGTTCGCACTATTGAACCAGACTGTAAGAAAGACAGATTCCCTGCATCGGAAGAGAAATCGTCGGCTGCAATATACCGCTGAGCAGAGGCTTCGCCTGAGCCTGAACCGTCGCTGGGCTGCTGGCCCCCGGCCCGGCCACCACCGCCTTGTCGCTTCTGAAGCTCCGCCAGACGCGCCTGTCGTATCGCCTGTAATTCGCTGTCATCCATTTTTTTTGGTTCGTTTTGCTGCTTCGTCGATGGCTACTGCAAGGATATTGGTGGGAAGAATGAGATGTAAGAGCCCGGTTCGAACAAGAGCCTGGTTCAGTGGCAAGCGCGAAACCAGGTTTCGGTTTTGTGGTGCGCTTGTGACGGTCGTATTCTTCGCGGCTTTTTGCGCTAGATATTCGGCCTCAACCGAGTTTTCCACGATTTGTTTCGCGTTTTATTATAACTGCAGAATCACAAGACCTTAGAGCGCGAATTAGGCTCCTTCGTTTAATTGCATTGAAATTGGGAGGGTTTTCTTCTCTCGCGCGTCCTGAACAATTGGCTTTGCAAAAGCGCTCAAGCACCGCCGCCACGATTCTCTCACCACCACCACCCCCACCACCAACCTCTCCTCCTCCTCCTCCTCTCTCGGCTCGACCGCCTGTTCTGGAGCGCGCAAGGTCAGCCAGCGCGAGTGGAACCGGCGTCAAGACCCTCCTCGCCCGGCTCTCGCCCGCATCGTCCTCGACGTCGTCTTCGCTGCCGTCGTGGTCTTCGGCATCGTCGACGTCGCCAATATCACCAGTCTCGTCGTCATCGAATGCATTCAGAATCACAACAACGACAACTGAAAGAGCGGGTACAGCGACAAGAGCAAAAGCAACAACTATCAATACAGCACACTTAGAGGCGTTTCATTCCGCGCCTTCCTCGCCGGTGTCTTCTCCAGCAATGTCCACGACGGCTACCCTCCCATCCACCACGTCCTGGCCGTCTTCGCGCGGTTGGTCCGCTGCAATCCGGCCAAAGAAGAAAAGCTCGTCCGCCGCCACTACCTCAGCGTCGTCTTCTTCTCCTATGTCATGGCGGGACGACACTGAGAGTGCTCTGGCCGCAACATTATCCGCCTCGTCCACCATAAACTTTACCACCGATCCGCGGGAGGAGGTCGACCAGCTTTCGCACGAGGTTGCGGCGCTCTCAACAAAGCTCATTCTTGCAGTTGAACGCCAGGCTGGGCTCGAAGACTCACTCGCGTCGACGCAGCACGATCTCGAGCAGGCAAAACTCCGCATAAACACGTTGGAGGAGTCACAGAAAGCCCACGACGACATGTTGCGGAATGGCTTGCTCGTGGAACGCAAAGACGTCGAAAAGGAGACGACCGCCCTCATGAAGAAACTGACGGAGGAGTCTCGCGCTCGATTACAGGCAGAGAGCGACAGGCGAAGTATCGAACAAGAACTGGAGGACCTTACCGGCACGTTGTTTGATGAAGCAAACAAGATGGTCGTACAAGCTCGACAGCAGCAGGACGAGTTGGAGCATCGCAATAGGCGGCTTGAAAACGTCATGAAAGAAAAGGATAATCTTCTTGTTTCGCTGCAAGAGCAACTCACGGCGCTGAAGCAGGTTCTGCAGGAGGTCACGGACGAGCAAGATCGCGCGTCGCAAGCATCGTCGAGCTCAACGTCGTTACCGCAGCCAGGACAAAGCGAGACTTCTCTTGCTACTGAGACCAGTTTGAAAGAAAAAGCACCGCAGGAGAGTATGGAGTCATAAATAGAGTTGTTTTTTATATCCTTTTGTTCCTTTTTTCGGTTTGCATGCATAATTAGTAAAGGTCTTTGGTCAGTTCGATTGTGATTGTTCTCGTTTTTTTAGTGTGGTTGGTCAATACCTGGCGTTTGAGATTATATACATTACTACAGAGGATGTGTGTTTTACCTCGCTCAATCGAATAGCTATATCTTTTTACTCTGTAAAGGGTTCGTTACTGCTCTGTTAAAGCTGGAGGCGGTCTGACAAAACCGAATACTCGTAAACTCGCAATGGTAGCACTATGTAATAATACCGGGGTAGAAATCAGGACAGACTTGACAAAGGTTTTATCTTCGGATGATGTGCCACTCTGAGCTATGTACTTCGCCATGTGCCTATGTTGCCTTAAATGCAAAAAGCGACTGGTCTCTGATAGACCCTTGATTGCAAGCACATCTCTTGACAGGGCTAAAATGCCTCTTATTAAAGAAACTTACGTGTCTTTTGTATGCAGCCTTGCCGTGTGCCTTTAAAGCCATAGCGTTGTGCAATCTAGTCAGAGAAATATCAGAGAAATATCAGAGAAATATCAGAGAAATATCAGAGAAATATCTTCGGTGCTAACCGTGTGAATTTCGACACTGCAACATGCTGTGCGGCTGTGTGCGGCTCGGGCGTCGTGCGGCTTGCGCTAAGCCGCGGGTCGGAGGGCGTTCTTCTTGACGTGCTTCTGGAACACCTTCCAACCTCAGCCTGACTGACTGCCTGTCATTTGCCAACATAACCCTACACGCGTTTGACGCACTAGCAAGCATGCGAGATAATAATAACCATTCTCCTGATAAGCACTAATCACAATATACCCACAATTCATTCACAAACAAGTCTGTGCTGAGAAATCACCTTCTGTGTGCAGCTTTAAGAGATTTAGTTCATGTCAGCTAGATCTATAGCCGGCTTATTTTCTGTTTTCTGAGCATTCTCAAGTCTGGCGGCTTTTCGATCCCCAGCTCATCCCGAATCTCCTGGACATCTCTATCCAGGATCTCCTCCCAATATACATTGATCAGCGGCTTTGCCGTCGCGCCATTTTTGATTGCCCACGGGAAATATATTGTCCGCAGTCGCTCGCGCTGCTTCGGCTTCAGTCGCAGCGGCGCAAGCACGGCGCCAATGCCGGTCATGGGGATGAGAGTGTTTGCGAACTCAAACATCTTCAGGGCGATCTCGCCTTCAATGATGATTGGAAGGCCGGTGATTGCGTGGAAAAAGTCGTGGCATTCGCGGTATCGCTGCATCACGTAGGCATGTTCCTCGTTATCGATGTATCGGACCGGCGCCCGCGTGTCGGGTGACACGCCCTCACGCTCCAACCATTCCGCGTAGGCGCGGCCGACCGTGTTTTCCCCGTAGGTCTTCAAGACGTCGACTTTAATTGACGTCGACGTAATGCGCGGACGGTCTCGTAGGATTCGGCGGCCGGTCGGGTCGGAGAGCATAACCTTCCGCAGCCGTTCCATGAGAAACGGCACAGCAGTGGCCTCACCTAATGTCGCGATGAGATCTATGGGGAAAATTCGACGAGTCAGTAACTAACTGAAAAACTGCCCCCCGCCTCCGAGTCTGTCTGAGGGCTTGCGTATTACCTCCTCGTTTGGGATCAAAGAACGAGTATATGCCGGATCCGGCAGCGAGAAAGAGCTTCTGGAAGAGATTCGTGGGGACATGACCGGGATAATTGGGAGCGGTCTGTTGTTGTGTTGCAGCGGCTTGCGTATACAAACGACAAAAACGCTGAATCTTTGACGCAGTCACAATGCTCGGTCGAGGACGCAATGCCATCGTTTGAAGGCTTCTTGGATAAAGTGTGGTGCTGTCGTCTGGTGCGTGCCGAGAATTGTCGACATCAGCCGACGTCGGGAGGTTTGGACTAGTTGGGACATCGACCCGCTTCCCATCGCCTTCAGTTATCGATTAAGATAACGCACACCCACAATGTCGACCGAAGTATACCCGCATCAAGACTACTCCGCGGCTCTGAATGAAGAGCACAAGGTCTCCGTAAGTTGTCTTTTTCTGGATATGAGTAGAGACTAATGCCGTTGCTTACACTCGCTTCGTCGGCTAGATTCTTGAGCTCGCATGGCTGCTCAGTGACCTTTCCGTCACAATCAAGTCCCTCTCGTCTGGCCTGAACGAGTGCCTTACGCTTCTGCAATCAGACCAGCCAGGGTCTACGCTCGTTCTCTCGTCGAACCGCTCAGAAGCTCTCAAAGGATACGTTGTGCGGGTTGGGCGGAATATAACAAAAGCGGTGTGTATATCCTTCCAAAATCAGAGCTAACGTGAATGTGGAGAGTGACTAATGATTGACCGGCAAACCAGGAAATTAACTTGAAGCTGTCTAGTCTGCACAAGGGTCAGCCATGCAGTCTACTTCTTGCCGAAGGAAAAGTCATTCCGCTGGCCCAATTGGGCGACTGTGCGAGCTTTCTGAGTGTGTGCATCCAGATCTTGGGCGATATGGACTTTGTCGAGCCAGCCGTTGTTCTTTCAGTAAGTCATGAAAATTCCAGCTGAAGAAAGAAGAAAAGGGATGAGAGAACCAGGAGTGAGACTGACAGATGATTCGCTAATAGCAACTGCGTAATCTTCTGAACAACATTCGATACGCACATGTCTCTATTCGAAACGTCTCCCCGGCATTTCAATTTCCCTATACGACTATAGATCCCAGTGTATTTATTACGGAGGTTCCAGAAAACGTTGCCATAGATCTCACGATATCTGAGTCCGGAATCATAGCCGACATCCGCACTCTGCAGCCCATAGACCCACCATCGATCTCATCCGGCGCATCCTCCACACGGTCGTCCAGGTATTCCTCAACCGCGTCCGCGTCACCGTCTTTGTTCAGGGGAACGAGTACACAGTCTATTACGGCGATCGCAGCGAGACAGGGCAGCATTACGCCACGAAACATGCCGGCCAGCGCTCTTGCCGCACTTGCATCTTCACCCCAACAGCAGGCGCTATCTTCAACTTCGTCGCCACTGCAGCCCTCCAGCGCTTTCCCATCCGAGCTCACGCGAACGACTTCAAGTATGTCAACGACAAGCAGCATCGGCAGCACAATGAGCAACATGTCGACCGCAAGTACGAGTAGCTGGATTGGCAGTCTTCTTGGCAGGCGGAGACAAGTTGATCCGGCCAATGTTTTCGTTTATAAAGGACAGTACGTGAAATCTCTAGAGAGGATCACTGTGCAGAGTTTAGACCCCGGGCTAATGGCTTTGATTTCAAAGCTGAACGGTAAGTTTCTGTCGCTCTTTGTTCAACCGGGTTATATGTTAACTAACGGTATGCTGTTTCAGTTTTGGAGTTGAACATCGGACAGGCACTGCGTAAGTTAGAGATCGCGATGAATTGGAAGTAGAATTTAGGGAGTTCGTTTACGTTGGGGCCGCATCATTACTGCACTACATTGTGTTGATATTTGTGTGTTATTGTCAATGTACGAGTTCAATGCCAACTGTTTGACAACAGGATTTAGTACAATGCCGATCCTGCTCTCGAATACTTCTGTAGTCTGACTTCTTGTAATTGCGCCTATCACCATCGAAAGAATCAAAGATGAGGTCAGCAAAATCATTAAATTAGCAAAAGTGACGTAAATAGCTTCTCACCCTGGCAATCAAGGTCTTCTCCCGCCGTTCGAGTTTCGATATGGCGCTGTCTGCCCGCTTGAGGAGATCAATTATACGTGGTTCCATTTCCCCAGCAAGAGAGGCTTTGACCGTGCTTAGTTCGGATTCAGGCACGACCTCGAAGACCTAGAGCGGAGAAATCGAGGTCCGTCAAAAACCATAACCGCAGAAAACCACTTCAACAATCCTGGAAAAGATTTCTCTTACCCTTTCGGCTTTGAGAACAGTCTTCATGCGAGGAAAGTCGCTCACTCCAGAATCGAGTGACGATATGGAAGAATTCAGCTTGGAAATGATTGAGGCAAGGTTAGCACAGCAAAACTTGATGACCCTTAACGGCCAACAAACAACAACATTGGAACAAAGCAATTACCAGATCGACGCTCATTCGCAGAGACGAGACGCAGCCCTGCAGGCTATAAAGATAGTTCGAATTCATAGTGTATAGGAGGTGCGCGGGTGTTTGCAATTCGAGAATGACCAGCCACTGTTTGTTTACTTTTTGTGTTGGGACAACGCGTGAACGACGCGCTTTCCACCAAAACAACTAATCTAGTCCTTTGCATATAATTTCAGATCATATCAAAGAAGGTCAATATTTTAGTCTGAAATTGAACCGTATGTGTTTATTTGTAAACAAATGGGGAGTTGCACATTCTGGGACTATTTCGGAGCTAGGGCTTGGTAGATGCGCCTCTTTATAGCTACTTTCCGTCTGCGGAGACTATCATAAGGATATATCATAGTCTCTATTACTGTATCTAGTCACTATCAGCTTTAATTGAGTTGAATAGCGCTCATTTTGGCGGAGATCATGCGTGCGAAAGTGAGGGGAATGGCACTTGCTCATTGGGAGTTGAGGTCAAAAGCTAATCATCAATCGCTCCTTAATCAATCAGCTCTCTGTTCAAACAAGCACAGTCGATCAGCAGCACCAGTCCAGATTGCCAACCATTGCCACACCTGCCAAGATGTCTGACGACGAAGACTTCATGATGGAGTCAGACGAGGAGAATGTGAGCTTTTAATCTGGGACACATACAGACGAGCACGCTACTGATATATCGCAAACTAGTACGACTTTGAATATGAAGACGACGATATGGCATCCAACTCGTCAAACGTCGATATTGAGAACAAATACTACAATGCCAAGGCACTTAAAGAGGAGGATGATCCGGAACCTGCTATAGAGGAATTCTTGGGAGTTGTGCAGCTCGAACCAGAAAAAGGCGAATGGGGGTTTCGGGCCCTCAAACAGATCGTCAAATTGCTCTTCCACCGCGGACAGCATGGCCGAACCCTTGAGTACTACGAGCAGCTTCTCACATACACCAAATCTGCTGTTACGAGAAATTACTCGGAGAAGAGCCTTAATAATATCCTGGACTATGTATCTGCGGGGACGACCGATATGGCGTTCATGGAGATATTTTACTCCACGACACTGACGGCGCTCCAGGATACAAAAAACGAGAGACTGTGGCTGAAAACGAACTTGAAGTTGGCAAAGCTATGGTTGGATCGGGCGGAGTACGGCAAATTAAACGGGATCTTGAAAGTGCTTCATCAAGCGTGTCAGACTGATAACGGCGCGGACGATCAATCCAAAGGCACCTACTTGTTGGAAGTGTACGCGCTCGAGATTCAAATGTACACGGAGACGAAGAACAATAAGAAGCTCAAGGTATGTGTATAATGTCTGAGGAGCTCTTGTTTTATTCTAACTTTTATCTGGGCAGGAACTCTACTACCGGACGCTTCAGATCAACTCTGCGATTCCACACCCGCGGATCATGGGCGTCATTCGCGAATGCGGCGGCAAAATGCACATGTCGGAGAAGCAGTGGGAAAAGGCGCGCGAAGACTTTTTCGAGTCATTCCGGAACTACGATGAGGCGGGGTCATTGCAGAGGATACAAGTTCTCAAGTATCTCGTGCTTGCGGTTATGCTGTCGAACGCAGACGACATCAATCCATTTGAGTCACAAGAGACCAAGCCCTACAAGTCCAATCCGCAGATTGCAGCGATGAACAGCCTGGTGGACGCTTACCAGCGGTCGGATCTCCATGAGTTCCAGCGAGTCTTGAGAGAGAATGGCGGCGCGGACGGAACGGGGGGTGGGATCATGAGCGATCCGTTTATTCATTTCTACCTTGACGACGTCCTGCGACGGATCCGGTCGAAATTTGTCGTCAGCGTGATCGCGCCGTACTCGCGTATCCATATCTCCTATCTTGCACAGACTCTGAACATAAAGATAGAGGAGATGGAGGACTTGCTCGTCATGCTGATTCTGGATGGGCAAATACAAGGCAAGATCGACGAGGTCAGCGGATTGCTTGAGATCCAGGTCGCGCCGGATATAGGCACGGAGGAAGCGGTTGCAGGAACCGAGAAGCGGGAACAGGAGCAGGCAAAACGCCAGGCTGCGATACAGGACACGCGGTTTAGTGCGCTGGAGGCTTGGGGCAGCAGCGTTGAGAGATTGTCTCGCGTCACATTCAGTATAGCATCACGAGCGTAGTCATATCTGAGTGAAAGGATATAATGTACAAAACGGGCAATGCTATGCTAGTTAAATAGAATAACTCACACCAAGTAGCTGGGTTGTAAGTGTGCGCGTCTAAAGTACTGGGAGATAAGACTGTGGTCCCATTGGTAAGCATCTCCGAATAAGTTATCGCTAGGGGCCATGAAACTCAGCCATCGGCAACATGCTGCGTTATTTTTTCCGGTCATATAATCGGATGTGTATGTATGTGTACAAAATAATAGGCATATAGCTTTATCTTGTTATGTGTTAAGAGAGCCATCTCTCATGGAATGAGAAATTGCCCGATTCCTTCTTGGTGGCGCTGTTGAGTGGGACTGTGGTTGTTCTCAACCAGCAGACTGCAAACAACCTCTTTTCATGGCAATAAGCACACGCAATTGCAGTAGTCATGGATTGAATCTCACATTCTGCGACAGTAAGGCTTATCCCCGTCAATATATACTTCACAATCAGTGAAGGGGCCTAATAATTTAGCGCCAATAATCCCCGTCACGAACTCACACTCTCTCTGTGTTCGGAAGCAGTAGCTTATGACAAAAACAGACACAAGACGAGCAGACCAAATCTATGCCCTGAATCAGAGAATTACTGAATTAGTGATATGATATATACATCTTATTCACTACCGACGTTTGAGAAAGTAGTGAACGTGCCTGCTGAGCCCAACGTGCCCGATATCCGAGACTAAAGACCGGAAAGTATAATACGCGTGCACGGCTGAAAAGAGCAGAGAAAAACTCGGCCCACCAGCTTTTTATATTTGTAATCGGTATTTATATTTACTTGGACATGTCTCCGCAGTAGAATTGCCAGCAGTAGATAGATTTCTTTATATTTCCGATTGACTTACCGCGAAGTCGTCTTATCGGTCACCTTTGCCATCGGTTCGGTTTGCTTGGTTCTGCTGGCAGCTGGTCGGGATTGCTTGAATACCACTCGCAGCGACTTTTCACTGTAATATCGACACTCCCCTCGTCCAAGAGTCCAAATCCGGCTGTACCACTGAGCAATGGGTCTACTGTATGTCCTGCTTCTTTGCGTTTAGTATTGCGTCTTTTTTGCCGGGTCTTGTTGTCGTCGGCGCATCCCCTGCGAGTGAGTTAACTAACAAGAGCTTTATCTCCGCTTAGATCTCTAGGAACTCCCCTACCATGGCAAGAAGTTGAGAAATACGCCGACCATGTACGGCAACATGGTATTCAGGTTCGTTAACGTTTTTTTTTTTGTTTTCTTTTAGATGTTTTGCAACTAATCTCTACCGTTCTTACAGCAATTTCTTCAAATTTGGAAGAACAATAAAGACAAAAAAAGCAGTAGCTTGCTATGGGGAGACGAGGTATGTTTGTTTTGTGGCCTCAGTCATTTCGTGCTGTGGCCTGCTCACACAATTGAGACAGGTCGAGTACATGGTCGTGTCATATGACGACGAGAACAAACGGGCTCTGCTCTCGCTTCGACAAGCCGAGATTCTGAAAGCGCTCGAGGAAAACGAGAAGAAAGTGCGGGTGTTAGAAGACGCGCAGAATGTCAGGTGCGTTGGGGTTTTGTGAATTGTAATTGAAGAGGGAAGAGAATGCGTGCTGATGAATACAGTGAGAGCGATCGGATCCCGTCATTTCACCCGGAGTACGGCCGCTACATGCTAGAAGCAACCCCGGGGTCACCGTACACGGCATCGTTAGATGAGCTTGTCAACGTGGAACAGAACATGAAGAAGCGGCGAGATATCGCAAAGGAGCATATGCTCCCACACGAGTTTCCTGTCACATTGGCTTCATTCCCAAGACTTGGTGCGCCGGGCCAGTTCACGGATCCGTACTGCCCTCCAATTGGACCTGCGAGTCGGTCTTTGTTTCTGCCGGATGAGTTGATAAATCCGCACGCCAGGTTTCCTACGCTGACCGGAAACATTCGCGAAAGACGTGGGTCGAAGGTTGCCATCAACGTGCCAATTTTTAAGGATAAAAACACGCCGAGCCCATTCATCGATCCGCTGATTCCACTTGACCGGAATCTGTATCCTGAAGACTCGAATGCAAAGGATGGAGCCGCAAAGCCCGATTCCATCTACATGGACAGTATGGGTTTCGGAATGGGTTGCTGCTGCCTTCAGATAACTTTCCAGGCAACGGATATCGAGGAAGCGAGGCGACTGTACGACCAGCTCGCGCCGCTGAGCCCGATTTTCTTGGCGCTAACGGCAGCGAGCCCTGCGTGGAGGGGCTATTTGAGCGACCAGGACTGCAGATGGAACGTGATTGCGGGCAGTGTTGACGATCGAACCGAGGAAGAGCGAGGATTGAAGCCCTTACAGCACCAGCGATTTGTCATTCCGAAGTCAAGATACGACTCAGTCTCGTGCTATATCTCGAGAGGTCCGGATTTCCGGGCGGAGTATAACGACTTGGCGCTCGTGAAGGACGAGAAAATCAAGACGACGCTTACAGATGCGGGCGTCGACGAGCAACTGGCAAATCATTATGCGCATTTGTTTATTCGGGATCCGATTGTTGTGTTTTCGGAGCTGGTCGACCAGGACGACACGAAGTCATCGGACCATTTTGAGAACATCCAGTCGACCAACTGGCAGACCATGCGATTTAAGCCCCCTCCACCGGAGACGGACATTGGATGGCGCGTGGAGTTCCGTAGCATGGAGATACAGATCACTGATTTTGAAAACGCCGCGTTCGCGACGTTCATCGTGCTGCTGACTCGAGCAATTCTTTCCTTCGGGTTGAATTTCTACATTCCGATATCCAAGGTCGACGAGAACATGAAACGTGCACAGGGGCGAGACGCGGTTTTGGAAGAGAAGTTTTATTTCCGGAAGAATGTTTTCGCGCGTCCGAGCCATTCGCATTGCGAGGAGCCCGAGACCGGGTCAGAGACATCGAGCGATGGCTCAGGGGAGTCCTACGATAGCGCTGCGGAGTCTGCCAACGGGAGCAGCGATGGCGCCGAGTTTGCCCCTGAGCATAGGCCATCACGAGGGCCTGTGGAGGACGAATATGCCGAGTTCACGATGGATGAGATCATCAATGGCAAAAAGCTGCGTGTCGGCAACGACGAGGACGAGGACGAGGACGACGACGTTTTTGAGTTTCCAGGACTGGTGCGGCTCGTGCAGAGCTATCTCGACAGTATGGCAATCGATGTTTCGACGCGATGCCGATTGAATGCTTACATGGATCTCATCAGTAAGCGCGCAAGCGGGAAGTTAGAGACCGCTGCGGCGTGGATCCGCGAGTTCGTGCGGGGACACCCCGCTTACAAGTTTGATTCAGTGGTGGGGGAAGAGATAAACTATGATCTCGTGAAGACGGTGGAGCAGTTGACAAAAGGCGAAGAATGGGACGGCAAGGGAGAGAAGCTGCTTGGGGGTATGAATACTGCATGGTAGAAGGATTTTCGAACTGAAAGTGTTATGTTTATAGAGGAACTTTTTGCATTAAAGTGCTTGCGGAGCAATGGTAATTGTTAGACGACGGAACGTGATTGTATGTGACAACTTTCATTCGGTGCAAAACTGGTGAGTAGGACGTTGCCTCGATGATATGCCGCGCACTGTGTGACAACAGTATGGCGGTGTAAATGTGGTAGTCTATATGTGGATTCGCTGATTGTGATGAAGGTCGTCATGACGACCCAGCAGCCGCCTCCGCAGCCGCGGCAGCCTGTGCCGCGGCGGCCTTCTGTGCCTTGAGGGCGTTTACTCGCGACTGGAATTCCATGTATTCGCATTTCTCGTACGCGTGCCGCTCGTCCTGTATGGAATAAGTAAGACACGAGGGCTTCGAGTGCAGTCGGTTTTGAGAGCACAAAGCAGTCAACGTACAGTGCACTTCCACGGAAGATACGTAAACTCGTGGCGGCATTTGTTCAGCGGGATCAACAGGCTCGCACACCGGTCTCTGTACGGGAGCGGCAGGCTCGCGTCCTTCATCTCCTGCTTCGTGGCTGTTTATTTTCATCGCATTCGGCGGTCAGTCTCATATGATATGCGCTGCTGCCACAACCGGCGGCTCTCAGGCGTGCTTACCGACAGGCGGCCAGGCGTAGTCCTCGGGGGTTTCGTGCGCCATTGTGTGGAATGCCGGCGAATTGGGTATGCGGGGGAAGGTCGCGATGTCGCCGGAGCTGGTCGTCGGTCTGGAGAAGCAGACGAACAACGCCTCGGCCGTGATTGGCCGAGGCCGGACGTGACATAACCGCAGCACGCGCGTGACGGTTGCGGTGTGTACGCTCAAAAGTGCAGTTGCGGCACAACCGGCCAAACGCCGAGCCCAAAACGCGTGTCGGACGCAGAACGCGCCTCGAAAAACACGACCATCGGCTCCAGCAGCCGCTTCTGTAGCAGCCTACCGTCTTCTGTTCGCCCGGGCCGTCCTCCACGGTCTGATTCTGCTCAAAAAGGTGCGTTGGGTTTTGCGGGTGCTTTTGCTGCGGGTGTGCCTGGCCGTCGGCGTGGCGAAACGCGTCGCCGAAAGTCGTCACCAACTTCAACGCGTTGCTTTCTGCAGTGCTGTCTCTGGGTCCTTACTGGTGGCCTCCTCCTTGAGTCTGCGCGGAACTAATCATTTTTCCGTTCTCAGTGCGACCTGAACAGACAAACCGGCCACTAAATGGGCGAGAAGGAGCGAGATCAGATTTATAAGGCGACCTACTCGGGCGTATGTTTAGTTTCTGTTGGGCCGACACCGCGTTTCTGTTTGGTTGCTCACCATGGATAGGTCCCCGTGTACGAGTTTATATGTCGCAATGTAGCTGTCATGCGCCGGCGCTCGGACGCGTGGATGAATGCGACCCAGATCCTGAAGGTCGCAAACTTCGACAAGCCCCAGCGCACACGCATCCTCGAGCGTGACGTCCAGAAGGGCGTACACGAGAAGATCCAGGGAGGATACGGCAAATACCAAGGTTCGTCATATTTTTTCTTGGACTCTGTATCCCTGTCGCTCGATGCTGATCTGTCACCTAGGAACGTGGGTCCCCCTCGAGCGCGGTCGAGAGATTGCCATGCTATACCATGTCGAAGAACTCCTACGGCCCGTCTTTGAGTTCCAGCCGACTTCTACGAGTCCCCCGCCGGCACCCAAGCATATCACTGCAACGTCGATACGCGGTCGTCTGCCTCGCGGTGGTGGTGCCGCCGGCGTCCTCCCACGGCCGATTGTTCCCGGAGCCACGAAGCGCGCTGCGGCGGCCGCGGCCGCAGCTGCAGGGCGGGCGGCTGCCATCGGCGGGCGTGGTCGTGGACGCGGACGGCGGCGGGGCCGCGGCGGACTTGCCGGGAGAGGCGGAGCAATTGCGGCGGCAGCAGCGGCCGCGGCGGCAGCGAGTCGGCAGTCTCGTGCCGGCCTGCAACACGAAGACGACGAGGACATGTTCTCCGACGACGACGACATCGTCATGGACGATGACGATTTGGACGAGGACGAGCACCATGCCGTCAACAACAAGGTGGTGATGGCTGGCGGGGAGGAGGACGAGGATGACGATGACGACGATGACGACGATGACGAGGACGACGACGCGAGCCAGCGGTTTAATTCTGTAAACCAGCTTCACCAACAAGCACAGCGACAACGGCAACAACAGGCACACGTTTCATTGGAACAGCAGCGCTCGCGACATTCGGACCAAGAAAGCGTGACCGGCCGGTCGGGTTCGCCATCGACCCATTCGTCGTCTGCCAGCGAGAGTGCGTCTGAAGGGTCAGACGACAAGTCGGGCGATGAGCGGCCGATCTCAGCACGCCGTCAACGCCGGCAGTTTGAAGAGGCCCTTGGTCCGCGTGCGCACGTCGGGCTCGCCGAGGCGCAGATCTTGTACTCGAACAGGTTGCTTGACTACTTTATGGCGCCGGACGAGGACCGCATGCCCGAGTTTCTGATCCAGCCGCCGGCAGACTTTGATGTGAATGCCGCGATTGACACGGACGGACACACGGCGTTTCACTGGGCCTGTGCGATCGGACACCTGCAAATGATTGACGTGCTTCTTCGGGCTCGTGCGGACATCAAGATCGTGAACAGCATGGGCGAGACTCCGCTCGTGCGCGCGATCATGTTCACGAACAACTATGACCGGCGAACGTTCCCGCGCGTCGTGAACATGCTCCAGACGACGATCTTCCAGGTCGACAGGTACGGCCAGACGGTGCTGCACCACATCGCCAACATCACGTCGTCAAAGTCGAAACACTCGGCCGCGCGGTACTACCTCGAGATCGTGCTCGGCAAGGTCACGGAGACGCAGACGCCGGAGATGGTGCTCCAGTTTGTCAACCAGCAGGACCAGAACGGGGACACGGCGCTGCATATCGCGGCGCGCAACGGCTCGCGCAAGTGCATCAAGGTGTTTTTGGGCTACGGGGCCAACACGCACATACCAAATCGCGACGGCGAGACAGCACAGTCGTACGTGTATGCCGTGAACAATGGCAATGTACTTGTCAACCCGGGCCTCCACCCTATTGTGACCGGCAACAGCAATAATAACAACAACAACATGAAGTCATCCTCGTCTCCGTACCATGGTTTTGAGCGCACGCCGCGCCATGCAGCCACGAATGGACACACAGTTCCAGAACAACAGCAACAAAATCAGCAGCAAGATCAACAGTCATCCCAGCGGCGCCAAGCAGGTTCGACCACCGGCACGCTCCCGAATAACAGCAACAACCCCGCGCAGCAAGTCGTGTCGAGCCGGATAGCGGCGCCGCACGTGTCGGAGGCCGCAATACAGGCGACACAGAAGGTTGTCCCGGCAATGACGGACAGTCTCGACGCGCTTGCGCGCGCGTATGACGCCGAGCTGCGGGACAAGGAGGCCGACGTTGAGCAGGCGATGCAGCTGCTGGAGAACATGCGGAAGGAGATACGCGCGTGCGAGACGATGGTGAGAGAGTTGCGGACAGAGTATGCGGGTGGTAATGGGGCTGACGCGTTGTACGACATGCGCGGGGGCAAGGAAGATGCCGACGACGGAGTTGTCAAGGGCGAACTGCGGGTTGAAGACGCGCGCGCAGCGGGAGATGCAGAAGACCACCGGAGTGGGTTGGAAAAGAAAATTGCCGAGGAAACCAAGCAGATCGACCGGCGCGTCGCGCAAAAGAAGGCCGACCTGCGGCAGATCGTCGAGCGCACGCAGAAGCGGGACTTGCTCAAGCTCGTGCGGGAAGAGGAGGTGAGGCTGCTGAGCGCGGACGCCGACTTTGCCGAGGACGACCGGCACGGCAGCAAGTTCAACCACGTCGCTGCGGGGGCGGGCGAAGGCAGCAAGCTTGGCCAGGAGCTGGCAAAGGAGCTGTATGTGCTGCAGGTGGAGCGGCGGAGGATGGTGGACGAGATCGTGGAGCTGTGGACGGGAGCGGGGGTTGGCGAGAAGATGAACGAGTATCGCCGGCTGATATCGTTGTCGTGTGGAGTCAAGGTCGAGGAGGTGGATGGGCTGTTGGATGGGATATCGCAGGCGTTGGGCGAGCAATAAGCCGAGAGAGTGTAGGATTAATGAGTGATAATATCTCGATAAATGTACAGTACATCTTGCACTTTATTTCAGACCACTGAGTATCGCAGACTTGCGTCGTCGTCGTGTGGAGTCAAGGTCGAGGAGGTGGATGGGCTGTTGGATGGGATATCGCAGGCGTTGGGCGAGCATAAGCCGAGAGAGTGTAGGATAGGATTAATGAGTGATAATATCTTGATAGGTGTGCAGTATATACATCTTGCACTTTATTTTAAACCACTTGGCATATCCAGAGTATCGCAAGCTTGTATCGTTGTCGTGCGGAGTCAAGGTCGAGGAGGCGGATGGGCTGCTGTTGGATGCAAGCAGGACATCTATGCGCTTGGTTGCGCCGGTCAAACAGATCAAAAGTGCGCTTAAATATAATAAATGTATATCTAATAATTCATTTAGACTACTTGGCATTTTAAATACTCGTGAAAGAAATGCCGATCATGAAAGACATACTCATAAAACAAAGAAAGAAAAAAGCATATAACGCCAACCAACGCATCCCATCTGTCTGTAGACCCACGTAAAATCAAGAACCAAACGAACAACCCGGAAACATAAACCCAGCCAATACACAAACCATGCATGTACGCAATGCTTAGCAAATAAATAAGTGATACAAAAGAAAAGAAAAAAACATATGACATTATATTGCCAACTCGGTAGGCTCCCAGTCGAGACCGAGGCGGGCATAGAGCAAGACCTGAATGTCATGCCATATTTGCTTCTGCTCCGCCGACGAAACGAGTTGCAATGCCGCGGCGATGGAGCCGTGATGGTCCGGATGCAATGCCAAGGGCATATGTGGCGAGGTGGTGGTCAGAGCCGGCGGTGCGCGCGTCGACGAGGTCGTTGTCGTCATGGCGCCGTCGTTCGACACTGCGGTTTCGCATGAGGTGAAGAGAGACTGGGAATTTGCTGGCCGCAACTGAAACAAGCCCGCCCTGGCAAAAAACGACGACGTCGTGTTCCGCGAGCCGAGGCCAGCTGTTGGGTTTGCCGGAGTCGAGGCGGAGGTCGTCGACGAAGTCCGGTTGAGAAGCACGCGCTTCAGCAAACTGCTCGCCCGGCTGTGAGCGAGGTGCTGCTCCTGCTTCCGGACGGCCCGGTAGGCCACCGCCATTTGGAAGTCCACACGCGCCTGGGCATCGCAGCCGAGCGCGAGCAAGTAATTGTCAATGAGCCGCCGCCATTCGCAGCGGAGGAGCACGCGTCCGGCCGACCACGACGGCAAGCAGAGGGCGATGGTCTCGCGCGCGAGGCGGAGCTTGTGGAGGCGGGAGAAGGCAAATTCGACGTACAGGTCCGAGTCCGCGAGCGCGTCGGCGATCGCGTCGTCGTCGGCGGTGTATGGCAGCACGACGATCCGGTATTCTTCCTCTTTCAAAGGCGGCGGGGAGACAGAGACGGCAGGCTCGTCCGGGACCAGCCACTCGGGCCGTAGCTGGGGCACAAAACAAAGCGATCGCAGGTCGTTCTTGCTCCAGTCCACGAGCGGGCGGCACGTGAACGAGGGGCGCGCGAGGCGCACGTCGGCTAGGCCGTGCTTTGCGAGCGCGCTTTCGTCCGCCGCCGACGGCTGGGCCGCCGCAAACAGGACGGAGGAGGACGAGAGAAGTGCGGGCGGGAACCGGGCAAGGATGTCGGCGGGATAGTCGTCGTCGAAGGACGACGGCACGACGTCGGCCAGAGTCAGCGCAAAAGCGGGAGAGCCGGGTGCAGGCGCGGGCGCTTGCGCTTGCGACGACGACGGCGCCGGCGCGATCGCGGACGCGGGCGCGAGAACGCAGGAGGACGCGGTGGACGAGCAGGACGAGGACGAGCGACTCGAGAGCGATCGCGTCGAGGCCGGGCGCTGTGGGGGGGTGGGAGCCGGGGCCGGGGCCGGGGCAGCGGCGGGCGGGCCCGGCACGGTCTCGATGTGGGCGAACTGGGCATGCGGCTTGGCCGTGTGCCGGTGCGGGCGCCCGGGATCGACGTGTTCGGTGTCCATGAGCTGGAGAAGGAGGCGGAGGAGGCGGAGGAGGCGGGTGCGGTGAAGCGCGAGGTGGTGACGGCGGCGATGGCGATGGCGACGGCGGCGACGACGACGATGACGATGATATATACGGGCCGGGCTCGAGGACGAACGAGACGATAAAGACAGCGCAAGAAAACACAAGGACCAAGAAAACAGTCCGATGTCGGTCGGCAAAAGCGAATCGCACACGCCGCACGCGCCGAACGAACGGCCCCCAACCCCACATGCACCGCCACGGGCCCCCTGTTAGTGGCTCCTGTTCCGGTTAGTGTTCCCACACTTCCCCGGGCCCGCACAAGCCACTGCGGCGCGGCACTCCCGCCCGGTGCCCCGGCCCGCGCCACCCGCGCCACCTGCGCCACCCCGCGCCAGGCCCGATCCGGCCGGGCGTCCCGAAGTTGGCCCGCTCCAAAACAAACTCATCGCGATTGCGCCACTCCAGCCACACCCGCCTCGGCCAGCGCGGCGCGCTCGCGCTGGAGCCGGAGCACGTGCAGCGCGCCGCCCCCACTATCGCCACGTGACGCCGCCCCAGCCGCAGCCGCCGACCGGCCGAGTCGCCGGAGCGCTTCCTCGGCGTCGGCACGAACGCCGGCAAGAACCGCCAGCAGCTCCCGGTCCGCAACCGCCTGCAGCCGCGCGTTCGTGCCCGTCCCCGTCCGCACAAACCAGTCGAGCTGGGCCCGCTCGAGCAGCGTGCCGCGCGTGCACGCTGTTGCGCCGTCGCCGCCAGTGGTCTCGCACGCCGCGGCCGACGACGCGCACACCGCCAGCGCGACGCTGGTCCGGAACGACGCGCCGTCGGAACGCGACACCGTGTAGTCGCCGAGGTAACCGCGCTCGCGCAGGAACCGCGTCCGCGGGTCTTCGTACGACCCGCTCGTGCGGCGACCCGTGCCGCGACTCGGCCCGCCGCCGCCGCCGTCGTCGCGGCGCTGTAGAAGCCCGAGCACCTCGGCCGTGATGTCCAGCTCCGAGTTCGCGTTCTCGTCCATCGTGAACCCATACTCGCACAGCAAAAACGAGTTCGTGTGCGCGCCGTACGACAGCAGAATCTCGTCGCCCGCACCGTAGTCCTGGCTCGCCCACAGCCCGAAATACTTTGTCCGCCCGGCCTCGTACACGCCAATCTTGCATGCCGGACTGTCGCTGTGGTTGATAAAGTCAATGAACGGCGCCAGCGTCATGCAGTCCGCCGGCTTCGCGGCTGTCTCTGACAGCACGTAGTACAGGCATCGCGAGTTCACTGTATATATAATAATTTTTGTTAGCTATAACTGCCGACTATAACTGACGACGTTCTCGGAAGCAAAAAAAGTGCACGTCATATCATATGATACATACCACACATCCATGCCCACAGATATCGCTGCACGTCTTCAATCTCGACAAACACTCTTTGCACGGCCTTTAAGTCGCCCCAGAAATGCGCAACCATGCGTTCAGCGTGCTCTGCATACATCTGATAAGTCACCCCAACCGGAAAAAAAAAACATTTTTTGATAAACTCACCCCTCGTCTTGCTCGGCAAGTATTCCAGAAGCTTCTTCTTCTGCTTCATGGCCGCGGCGGCCTTCTTGTTGCTGCCGTCGTCGCCTACGATCCACACCAGCGGGACGTCGCCAAACTGCTCGAGCGACGGCAGCGTATCGATGAACGCACCCCACGTGCTGCCTCCCGCGCTTGCTCCCGTGCCTGTCATCGCTGATGCCGCAGCTGTCTCATGCAGTATCGACTCGCGGTAGAGAAACAACGCGAGAATTTGGTGCGAAGACAGATTGAATACGGCCGGATACTTTCGTCTCGCGGCAGTCGAAACAGACAAAGACTGCCTCTTAATAGTTGCGCCAGAGGTCGTGCTCGCCTTGCCTTGACTGCGTGTATTCGCGCCCTCTCGCTTCCTCTTCGCACCTGCCGGTGAAGACTCTCTTTCCCGATCCCGCAACGCGACCGTCCCGTCCAAAACGCCCTTTACTATCGCCCTCCTTGCCACCCGCGGCGTAATCAGGGCCTTCGACTCCACCGGAATCTGGATCAGCTTTTCGCCCGCGCTCACGTGGTCGGTCGCGACGACGCCTATGCCGCGGCCCGGAATGCTCCTGGCTTCGATGTGCGGCGAGAACAGCACGCCGGCGGAGGAAAGCCACCTCGACAGCGCCGCTATCGTGGCCGCCGTGTCCTGTCCGCCTTCATCCGATGATGCTGATGCTGATGATGCGGAGGGTTTAATCGTCATGTGTGTCGTTCCCTGCTGGTATATATAGATTTGCCAATCCTCTGTTCTGCATAGGATTGCATGTCTCGGAAAAATACAAATTTAAATGAGTAAACCTTATTTCCAGGGGAAAAACGCCAATGGAGAACAAACAAAATCCACTCATATCATGAATGTCTAAAGGAGCACCCGACATTCTTACTCACATCAAATCATAATAATGCCACCGCGGCCTGTCGTACACCACATTCATCTCTCCAGTCCGCACTCCCCAGTTCCATACGACAGCGTCGCAAAGTTGCAGGACCGGCTCGTTCGCGAACGGCTGGACTACAAAAAGGAGCACTCGTTTAATGCTACTTCTCCGACAGGTGTCCCGGTGCCGGAGCCAATAATTCTCACCATGGAGTTCTCGCCAGTGTACACGTTTGGCCGCCGCCAGATGCACGACAAGCATCTGCAGGATGCCGCAATCCGAACCGCCCTCGCCCGGGCCGCGCCCGACGCGGCATCGCGCACGACCTCGCGCGGCGGTCAAACCACATTCCACGGGCCCGGCCAACTCGTCGCATATCCCATCCTGGACCTGCACCAGTTTGCCCTCACGCCCCGGTGTTATATCCGCGCGCTCGAGAATGCCGCCATCGCGTCGCTCTCCGCGCCGCCGTTTGGAATCCGCACGAAGCTCACAGCGGATACGGGCGTGTGGATCGATACCGACGCAGACAGTCACCTCGATAAGCGCAAGATTGCGTCCGTCGGCGTCCACATGCGCCGGCACATCACGTCTCACGGCGTGGCCATCAACTGCTGCACGGATTTGTCGTATTTTGATTATATCGTCGCCTGCGGAATTCCTGACGCGAAAACGACTAGCATAGCACAACTTCGCCCTCGCGAATGGGATGCCTATTCTTCCTCATCCGCTGACGACGACCAGGACAAGATACGGCAGTTTAGTGATCTTTTTGTCCAAAAATTATGTGAAATTATAGGCACAACAGCAGTCTCCATACCAAATCGATATGAGGACACCCTCGGACTATAAATAGAACGACATAATACCACTCAGTGCATTTCGATGTTGACAACTGATCACCTCCGTAGTATGCGATGTATGTACTATTGTATTTATGTATGTACTGAACTGATACATACTGTACAGTACAAGTACATACAGTACAGTACAGTGCTGCACTGTACTGTATGTTGTAGTACCTACTGCATAATACACAAAATACATACGGTTCCGTCTTCAATATAAAGAACCTCAAATCATATCACAACCTTCTATCCTAGCTCACGTATCTTACATCTCATTCGTCGTTCATGACTTCATTCACGCATGTGACTCATTGCTCAGTCGCCAAAGTATATGCATATCATCCGCCATGCCTCGCCCAGCCATTCAGGACGGCCATTAATCCCATTCCCATCGCGACAATCCCGACCGACGACATCACCGGAGCCAACATCGCCATTGTGTTCATAGCATACTCCTTCTCGGCAGCGGAGTCGCCCTTTCCTGACCAGCCCTGCTGGTGCTGTCGTCTCTCGAATGTGCTTACTTGCCGCGTGCCTGCCATCGTCGTCGTCACAGCCGCCGTCGAAGGCAATGACAGCGTTTCGATCTTCTCGAGCTCTCGCGCTTGCTTGAACTGTAGCGGCGTCAGCGTTGGCGAGCGCGGTATCGGTGACTCCTGTCGTGCAGCACTATCGCTCCCATTACTGTCCGTTCGCACCGTCAGCCCGTGCTCTCCGCCGATTCCTCGTCTGTTTTCTGCATCACTACCACCACCACTACCATTCAACTTGACATTCATGACACCGCCGTTGCCGTTCCGTGTCGAGCCCGATCGTGATGGCGATGAAGGCGTGGCATGCTGCAAACCATTTTCTTGCTGCATTTGACGTAGAAACCGCTCCATCGTGCGCGCATGCTCCTCCGCCAGCGCTTCGGCCTTCAGAGCGCGTGTGCGCCATACCTGTACTTCACGCTCGAGTTGTGTCATCGCCCTCGCCGTGCTTAGCGTTTGGTCTTCGTCTTCAAGCTCGCCAGCGGACCCACCACCGTTGCTCAGTCGTCTTCTGTGTAATTCTTCTTCCTTGTCGATCAATGCAATAGTATCCGCAGCCGCGGAATCCTCAATCGCAATACTCTCCTCTTCTTCTTCCTCGGCCCGCAAGTCACTTATTGCCTCTTCACGCTCGAGCTCGAGTTCCTTCTGCACAAGAACGAAATTCGACTCGGCCTTCTCCCGTGAGTTCATCTCGGCTTGCAACTTCCATTCAAGATCCCGGATAATCTGATTCGCGTCTTTCAGTTGCTGTTCAAAGTTCGCCAACGACATGCTGAGAGTCAGGATCTTCTGCTCCGCCGCTGCGACAGCGCCCGGGGAGGGTTGCAGTAGGGGCGAGAGCTGTGCCGAAGGTATGCGGATCGGCGAATGAGGCAAGGCGACAACATCACTTGACAACTGCTCTTTTGACGCCGCCGGCTGATCTTGGACACCACCGGAGCTGGTGCCGTCGATGTCCGCGCCAGCGTCAGAAATTTCGGCACCGACACTAACGGCTGCAGCCTCCGCTGCTAATTTTGTCGCTTCCACGGCCTCGCCGATCGAAGTAGCTTGAGATTTTGCCATCGTTTCAAATATCTGCGTAGCTCGCTGCAAGTCCGAGCTCTGGGCATCTGCGAGTTGCATCTCGTTGGCGATCTTCTTAATAACCATCTCCAAAGAAATCGGACCCTTCATTGCTGACGAAGACGAAGGAATCATCCGTGATATAATTCGTTGCCTGGTCTTGCCCGGTCCGTCGACGGTCGACAATGACGCCGTGGTCATTACTGTCCCGGCCGACGGATATAAAAGTTGACCACGGCCCAGAAAATTCGAGTTGGGGTCAATATCAGAATATGACAGCCCCACTCCACCGCCATTATTCACTAGTGTCGACGGGAATGCGCCACCGAGTGCGTTAGTCGTTGGCTGCTGGCCTATGAATGGCGGTGAACTTCCATACCCCGCCTTTTCAACTTTGGCGGATACTTTGTTATGCAGGACGGTCTTTGCATCGTCGCTTGAAATGTTTATTCCAAGATCAATGACGTCGTCCGTCTTCAGCTCGAACGGTTCACTTTCGACTCCATCAGGCGAGAGCCGCTGGCCATTGATAAAAGTCCCGTTGGAACTTTTGATGTCCCGGATCCATACACGACCGGAGGCCCGGTCCGCCCAGATCTCCGCGTGCTGTCGACTGAGCACCCGCGAATCAAAATATCCGTTTTCCGGGGTAGGAATTGTTCGAGTATTGATCTGTCGTCCAAGCAACATCGTAGCAGGGTAGAACGGGACCTTGATGCACTTACGTGCAAACGTGTCATTTAGCGGCGAAAGGCATAAAAAGACTGATTCATGTGGCGCCTGTTGCTGATTGTTGGGAAGTAATAATTGCTTAAACGTCCCTGACGGCAGACCGCGATGGTGCGCATTGTGGCCTTCTCGAGGTTCTAATAGCGCCGTGTCAGTATGACGCGTTCTGTAGATCGAGCCGGAGCCGACCAAGGCGAATGCTCACTTTTTTTCCCGCCAGCTCTGCGATCTGATAGCTCAATCGACTGCATTGGAACTAAGAAACATAATGTCAGTACCAGCAAAGAAGCAATATGCGAAGTAGCAGACTTGCGTACCTTCAACGTGTATCCCGTTTTGCCCGTCGGAATCGAGCTTCAGCAAAAAAGTAGGCCCGTTTTTCGGTTTTGGTGCTTGCCCAAAATTTTCCTTCTGGTCAGTGCTGAAAAGCTCGTGTCCGTTTGCAAGTGATTCAGTCGAATGCGCTACGGCCTGTGTAGCCGACGATGTCGTAGAATTCGCGATCGAGAGGGGGGATGCTTCGGAAGCAGGGTCATCGTCCCCAACGACAGTGCTCGAGTCATCGTCACTTTCAACGACAGCCGACGAAGAGCTTGCCGGCGAAGTCGAACTGTAGTGCGAGATCTCCGGCGGCGGCAGAAGATGCCGCTGCTCGCTCTCGTCGCAAGAGTTGCTCTCGTTGCCGCTGCTAGCCAGTGGCGGAGGTGAGACAACCGTCGACATAGCTCACAGTAGACACCTGCAGGCTGACTAGTGACGCGAGTATCAAAATAACCCCGGCAAAGAGAAATCAGGGAAAACGCTCCTAACAGCAGCGACGGTGGCAGCAGAGGTCGATTGTGATCGCGAGGCACATCAGGAGAGCGTCGTAACGCAAGTGATGATCTGCACCGAGCAGTCCGCTAAGACGAAGATATGCGCAAACAAAAACGAGGCACGGAAAACTGAGAGTCGATTGTATGGAAGTGGGGATGATGGTTGCAGTTCTAGTTCGGAGCTGCGTTTCAATAGTTTCGAGCCCGAGTGCCTGTCGCACAAGTTTCAGGGAGGTTATGCGGACTGCATCTGCGTCATAATTTACTCCTCCGGCTTCTCGCTTTCGCCCGACTAATTTATCATCTTATGTACAAATTCTTTCTGATACTTCAATGAATTTATCATTACATGTGGATCCAAGAATTACGTCTGGTATATGAATGAAAAAAAATATCATAGTCCGCCCACTGTTCATCATAGGCTTCATCGACTACCACTACTTCTTCCCCGCATCAAATTTGCCAGTGTCGATAGGGACGAATTGTCTGCCCTCATACTGCAACCGCGCCATGGCCATCCTCTGTCTGTAGTTTTCGAAACCGTCCTCAGATCGGATGACTTTATAATTTCAAAACATGTTAGCATTCCTTGGTGCCGTTCAAATTAAGGATCTTACGGGATCGAGCGACCAACCTGAGCCAACGGACATAAACAAACTGCAAACAAGAGAAACATTAGCATCGTGAAAGCTCGTTAATATCTACAAAGCATATGGGTCGATGCGCAGGCTGAACATGACGACTTACCCGAAAGTTGCGGCGGAGCCCAACATGTACTGGCCAAGGGAGCGCATGAAGCCGTTCGGTCCAGGGCCAAATCTAACCAAGGTGAAACCACCTACAGGACGACATTAGCTACTTCCTAACATGCAAACAGATTGACTGTAGCGAGGAACTCACCAAATAAGAACCCGACAACAATACCGACAGAGGTCTGCAAGCAAGTGTCAATATCGATCAGAGAGCGGCGCGCATGAAAAGACGACTTACGCCCATCAGCGCCCCCATCTTGAATTTTTCCCAGTTTGACGGCGCCTGGCCAGGCATATGGACTGGGGGTGGAGGCATCTTGGACAAATCGATCGAAGTCGAGCTATGCAGAGGGACAAGACAGAAGGAAACTCGCAAGATCCGAGAAAAAGGAGCTCGTGAATCGAATTTTCTCAAATTGGCTTAGGTTAAGTCAAAGTTCACAGCAAGGTCATAGTAACATGTTCGGCTTTGGAAGTATATGTACTACATCGTAGCATCGCCAACACCATCATCATCAACGCAGCCCACTGCAGACTTGAATCGCAAAGAGAGCGAGAGCGCCAGAACCAAGTTGCTCGAACATGCATGCTTGTGCGCTCATTGTGAGCAAGTGAGGAACACGCGAGTCTTTGGAATGGTGCCAAATTGCCGGACGACACATCTCATAGAATGACCACAGGATTACATCGCTTGTTGTGCGCATGACGCTGTTTGCAGCGCGCCAAACACAAACATATGCATGGCATTTCCCTTTCCGGCAACATAAAGTGGCCAGGAATACCGATCAAGCGCCATAAGCAGCATCGCCGGACATGCCCGGAGATCCGGCGTCCAATCTCCGTGCCCAGCCTGCTTAACGCGTGAGCCGCACCATCGCCGCCGCCGCGTGAGACGTCCCAGCGCTTCGCGTCCTGCCTGCTTTCCAGCTTACATAACTTTGCACTCTCCGGTTGCCACTTCTTGATTTTTCATATTTTGCAGGCTGATAATCGTCAGCGACTTCGTTGTTGGTCTTCTGTCGCCGGAGCAATGCTACAGCTGGTCGAGGACGACGACGACGGATCTCCGCGCGCTGTATGTGTATTGGTGTTCACTGCGCCCGAATGTCGAGTATCAAGAGTCTAGGGCTGCTTTGCTAACCTCCATTGTCTGAAGTGTGATTCTTGCAGACTGAAAAAGGTTGGCTGTCTTATTGCTTTCCTATTTTTCGTTTTGTTGCTAATTTGGTTAGATAAAATGCGACAAGCTCGATCCTTGCGCGTCCTGTCGAACGCGCCACCTTGAATGTGTGAGGATCATGCCAGATGCTCGCAAACGAAAGAGACCACACGTGGAGCCGTATGTAAACCGTCGTTCTGCTGGCCTGGGGCGTAGCTAAAAGACTATACTAATAATAGTAACTCTGTCCTTAGGGTTGACGGCGATCTTAAATTGCGACTCGACAGAATGCAGACTCAGCTTGACATGATGTCCTCCATTCTGACAGGTCGACAAACTCCAGTATATGGCCCTCCTCATGGACCGCCCGCGCAAGTTCTGCTGTCGCCGAGATTGTCTTTAAATATCAGCGACAGCAGTATTTCGACATCCACAGACCGAATAGCGCCTGTCAGCACCGCAGGAAGTTCCATCAGTGTTCCGCAAATTGCACCACAGGATACCGGCCAACGCGCGAGTCCTACCCTCAACCCCCCAGGCATCGAATCCAGCATGGAGATTCTAAATTCATTGGTCACCAATATTAAGGGTCAATTGCAGTATCTCGGAAAATCGTCGCTGCTCTCGATGTCGATTGAAGCCCAACTTTTGACCAGTACATTGCACGAGGGTCGAGATAACGCATACGATCCAGAAATAACGGCAGCGTGTTCCACTGGCCAAATATTACCGGCAGAGGAGGAATCAGTTGAAGCAGCAATGAAGGAATGCGAGTCAGTGGTCAGTGTTGGAGCCAGGGACGCAGGTGAAGGCGCCGTTCCAACCAATGTTGGCGAAGATATGGCTTTGCCCAGCACAGGCACAGACTGTCCTGCCATGCAGTCTTTATTAATGGCTTCCTTGGACTATGTAGGTTCAAATTTTTTGACGGTCAACTGGATCGAGGAGTTAAATATTCGTGGCCATCGGCCAACTCTGCCCAGCCGCGAAAAAGGGAACAAAATGATAGCATGTAAGCCAATGTACTGACGCGGAGTTGTCCCATCGTAAATGCTAACTTTTGGTTTCTAGATTTCGTTGAGAACATATTACCGTCCTGTCCATTTTGTTCCTTCTCTTTCATAGAAACCATAGGCGTGGACATCTACTCTGAATCGTCGCCAAATAGGCTGCAGAAAATTGCTTGCGCGAGCGTATTCATGTTACAGACATATTATTGGCCGCACTATACCCGGCAACCGGGCGATGACGAACTGGTTGAAAAGCTCTTCAAGAATATATGGCTTATTCTGACAGACACTTCGATCCTTATCACCGCCAATTTTCTCAATGTCCAAACCCTCGTTTTGGCTGTAAGTCTGACAAAATTTGTGAGATGGGGACTAGATCTTCTGGTTTACTGACTTTTGATTTACAGGCCATTGCCGCTAAGCTTTTGATGATCCCCGGACTTTGTTGGACGCTAACTTCGCTAGCATGCCGTCATGTGCTGACGCTTGGCTTGCATCGTCGGAATGCCTTCTATTTCGAGCGCGGACTTGCTCAGAGCGAAATCCAGGAGCGACGGAATGTGTTTTGGCTGTGCTTCATTTTGGAGAAGACACTATGTCTCACTTTTGGCCGAACATCTTGTCTGCCGAACTATGACTGCGACATAGACCCTGATTTCTATCCATTTCAGTATCCCGAATCTGCAAATGATCAAAGTAAGCGCAATCAACTACATCGCTTTGGCCTTGAGCGAACAAAACTAGTGCTTCAGTTTGTTGAGATCTATGACGACATATATGTACGTTTGTATTCAGCGCAAGCACTTCGGCAGAGTGCGGTGGAGAAACGCATTGCGGTTAGGGAACTCGATTTTGCCTTACGGAAGGTGTGGGTGCTATTTCAGCAATGGGCCTCGGAGCGAGCAGCAGGCGAAGTAGACGTCACCATCTCTACCAGCATTGGCGAACTAGAGTATATATACAACATTAGTATGACGATGATTCATCGAGTGTCCCGATCGATTACGATGGAGAACGGAGGGCAAGATATGGACTTAATCAACACGCCAGAGGGACCTCAGCACAGTGTCGATATCAGCCTTCAGTCTGCGCGCCGGGCTCTGCGAGTTATTCATGAGATAATCCTTCTGCAACCGTCCAAGTCGCAGTCCGATAACATGGCCGGATGGTGTTTGATTTTCCAGCCCTTTGCCCCGTTCTTCGAAGTTTTTTCGTCGGTCGTGAGGACAGGCTCGGAGGAAGACTTGCTCATTATGCGTCAGATCACGGACGTTTTCAAGCGACTGAAGATACCGACCAAGAGCGTGCAAAAGTTGCGGCACCTGGTTGAGTTGTTTACGAACATGGCGACGCTAATAGTGGTGAAGGAGAAAGCCACGGGCAAGCAATTCAAGAATTTGAACACGGCAGGATCGAAAGCTTGCAGTTGGAAGGAGGAAAGTTCAGAGTCGACTCCTGTTACCGATTTGTCATTATCGACTCCGTCGTCCACATCCTACGACACTGTGCCGTCGGTATCGCCTGGTATGCGTTGTGAATTTGCGGGACAAGATTCACAATCCAGTCTGCAATACAAGTCGGGATTATCTCAGGGCTCTGCACCACGGGCACCACCAGTCGTTCCAGCAACCGCACCAGTCAATTTTTCTGTGCCGTGGACAGCTGATCAGGAGCTGGAGAACTTGGTTTTCGGAGCGTTTATTTCGTCGGATGACTCAGCGTTGTCGAGGTTACTGCTGGATACGAACGTGGGGAGCTCGTTAACTGATATCGATTGGAATTCATTTGCGGAAAACCTTCGCGTGAATGACGCGAATCTGCCGGATGTGGTGGCGGAGTTTTAGTGGGGCATAAGCAGTGAAATACATGCAGGATGATTTACTGCATGTTCTGATTGTAAATAGATAAGCTGTTGTGAATACTACTCATATCGTGTAAGTGGAAGGAATATATGGTTTAAACTTCTAGACACTGCCGAGTACAAGACCCAGAGTTTCGGATCACATTTCACATTTCTTCACTCGGCGCCACTCTTGTTCATCTTATTCCCCCCTCCTTCCTCGTCGCTTTCCTTTCTTTGTTGTTTGTTTTAGTTTTTGGATTGGTTTTTATTTCATTTGTTTTCATTCATTTGTTGTTTGTCTTCATCAGTGTTTTTGTTACTGTTTAGTTTTTTTTTTCATCCTTCGGTTGTTCCAAAACCAGATCTCATTCCTAGATCGCCTTACGGACTGCATTTCGCGATTATCATTCAAGAGCCTATTTCGTTGACTACATAATTTTGCATTTTATTGTGACTACAAGACATTGTTTTAACTGTCATTTACTCGATCTACTAGCCCTTTTGCGTTATTGTATTATTCTATCATTGCATTTGGTGTTTTTATTTTCCCTTCCGTCGGATATTGGTATACGTCCCGCTTAATAGTCTTTTTAGTGTTGCATCACGCAGAGAAGAATCGGTGATCTATTTCAGTGCCATTGTCTTTTGTTGTCGTCTAAGTCCGACAAACGATGTCCTACACGAACCCGACGGCGCGGCCATTCTCGCCCCGACATCGTCCCCCGCCGATTCAGGTTGATGTGGACGAGTCTCAACGGCAGCAGCAACAGCAGCAGCATGTTGATGTGACAGGAGGTGATACAGATGTGAGTTTTGCCACGAATCTTCCGGCGCGAGGGTCGCCTCGTCCGAACTTGCTGTCGAATCTCCGCACTTCTCGACATGAGGGTGGCTATCCGCGCACGCCGTATCCGCCCGGCACGCCGAAGAGAGGGCAGTCACCGTATCACGCCCAGCAGCAGCAGCAGCAACAGAGACGACAGAGCCCTGCAATGCAGTCGCCTTATTCGAATGCCGGCTCTGACGTGGAAAATGAGTATCTCGAGACGGAGATGTTTGGCGGTGGCGTCAGCGCCGAAGAGTCGATCGACCCGCGAGTGTATGCGGCTTTGCAGTCCAAGCAGCAAGAGTTAATGGCGACGAGTATATATATTGCGCAACAGCAAGAGCGGATCAAGATTGCGATGATGACCGCCGCGTCTCAACAGCAGCAACAGTCGCCAGCTAGCCCGTACCAGATCCAGTATCAGCAGCCGGGCCGGATGCCGAGTCCGCAACAGCAGCCTGCATACTACCAGGACCAAGACGGGAATGCGTGGGCGTACCCGGGCACGTACGGCGCATATGTATCTCAATATCCCACGTATGGGCAGTACTCGCCGGTGCAGAAGCCCCCCCGCATGGGGTCACCCGGCATGCGGCCATATAACGTGCTTCAGCAGCCGACCGGTGTGCAGGTGCCACGGTCGGACGGACTGTACTCTATGGGCAACGGCAGCACGCCGAGTCTGAATCCCGTCAACGCGGGACCGAACGCGCAGAAGCCAAGCAAGCCGCAGCGCAAGGGGCACAAGAAATCGTCGAGCTTGTCATCGAGCAGCCCCGGCAGCACGTCCAGTCTGCAGCAGCAGTTGCAGTCGCCGTCTTATTCATCGAACAGCGGACCGCGGCGGTCGCCTACGCCTACACCTATACCGCAGCAGCCGCAGTTCGAGGAGTACAAAGTGACGCCCGGGTCGATGTCATCGATTTTTGCAACCGAGAGCAGCACGAGCCAGACAAGCAATAGCAACAGCGGCAGCATCACAAACGCGAATGTCAGTCTTTTTGCGCCAATGCGGCAGCCGCTTATTCCGATCACGCTCGAAGAGCTCAAGAAGGCCGGGAACGAGGCCCTGAACTTTTGGGAGGTCGGGGTTGCACGCTGGCACGGCCGGGGCGAGGGCCGGAAGGAGCGCGGCAAGGCACTTGTCGGCGAGGGCGTGACTGGAGATGTCACTGCGGAGCACGTCAAGGCTGGCTGGGTCCTGGTTGGGGGCACGGTAGGCGGCACGGTGGACGATGTTGCTGAGCATGTGGGCGAATTGGCGTTGTGCTGAATGTATCCTGTAGAGAGAACTGAACCTGAGCCGCGGGGGGTTTGATGCCAGCTGAAACATTTTTCCCTCCCAAGCCTGTGATCCAGGGGCGTGAACTGCACCCTGAACATTGCAAATATGTGACCAGGATCACACTGCTCGAGGCACACATCGAGGCACACTGATCGCCACGCGCTGTGCGATGCCCGATGCCGGAGACACCGGACCGCGCTGGCTGGTTCTGTGGACGCGGCAACCGGCACGACCGATGGGCGCATGTCTGTGTGAGCGCGCGGGCGCGGGTGTTGGGTGTTGGATCCACAATGTCGAAACATGACGCCGCTGCGACTCGAGATGCAGAGCTCATCGCCGCCGCTCGGGTTTCAGGATCGGCAGCGGACCGCGTCGTCAGCAGAGATTTTGTTGTCCTTCTCTCACTCTCTTTTTAAATACTCGTCCCTTCTTCTGCCGACAAGAACCGCGATAGACCGCAGTAGACTGCAGTGCTGGACCGCAATAGACCTCATTAGACCTCATTAGACCGCATTAGACCGCATTAGACCCACACACGCAAGCAATGCCGGACTCACCACCTCGCGTGCCTCGCATCTTGACCTCGACTTCGTCCTCGTCCGCAGTGCCCGTCCTCGGCGACATCATTCCGCCCACGCCGACCGCAGACGACCAGACACGGCCCGCCGAGCTTCCTGCCGGCCGAGACGACGACCGCGCGCCGTTGCAGTCGCCGCCGCCACAGACCGCGTCTTCGTCCTCCTCGACTCAGAGCGTTCAATCGCCGCCGCCGTCCTTGACGCGCCAGCGCCGCCCGGCGCCGCTGCCATTACACTCCTCCATGGCGCCGCGCTCTCGCTCGCAGTCTCGAGAGCGCACCTTTTCCCCGTCCGGCCAGCGCTCGCCGCGCGAATCGCGACTCCGCGTGCGTTTTCCGCTCGACAACGATCCGTCCACCGGCACGGTCCTGTATCCGCGCGACAGCGCGCCTGACGCGCCTGACGCCCCCGGCGTGCCGGATAGGGCAGCCGATGTACCATCGCCGTCACCATCGCCCTCTCCTGCGCCAGCGCCCATGCGGCGCCCGATCCACACGCGGTTTCCTTCTCACGAGCGGTTGGCCCCAAGCGCGATTCAGGGGAATCAGTCGGCGGCCGGCCTGGCTGCCGGGACGGCCCGCACCGCGGACGAGATCGAGCTCGCGCACATGAACGCCGCGGATGGCCTGGGGTTGCCCGCAGCATTGTCGGGCCGGCCCACCGCGCACGGTGCGCTACTGGAGGAGGAGGAGAACGAATACGACAAAAACGGCGGGGAAAGCTTCGCACGCCGCCAGCAGCGATACGCGCTCGCGAGTTCGGGAGCAAGCTCAGAGCCTGGGAGTCCATTTTTGCATGGCCAAGACGGCACGCCGCCGCCCAATGGCGAGCCACTCCAGCTTGATATCGAGAAGCTCCACCAGCGACTTGTGGAGAGTGGCGAGACAAACGTCATGCATGAGGAGGCGCGTCAGCTTGTGCGGGCGCATACATTGAAGTTGAACCCTTCCGAATCGAACGGCATGGATCGGTTCATGGTCGAACCCGAACAAATAGAATCCGGTCGGCAAACGCCGGTTGTCGAGCATGAAGACTATGTGCCGCCTCCGACGCACGTCAAGGGCGGCGTCTTGTCGTCCCTGCTTCGGCTATACAACGACCCACACCATAGCGCATCTGCCTCGCGCACGTCGTTTGAGCCGTACGGCACGTCGCAGGCAGGCGACAGCTCTCCGGCGCTGTCGGGCCGCACAACACCGACGAGGAAATGGTACAGCAAGTCCGCGAATGCGTCGACGTCGTCTCTCATCGGCCTAATTCCTCCCTCCACGCCCGGTCTCTCCGGGCTCGGCGCTGCGGGCCAAGGACGCAAGAAGCTGGGTAAGAAGAAAAACCGGATCGACGACCAGATTCGCATCACGGTCCACATTGCCGAGATCCTGCAGCGTCAGCGGTTCATTTTGAAATTGTGCCGTGCGCTGATGCTGTACGGCGCTCCGACGCATCGACTGGAGGAGTACATGAAGATGACGTCCCGCGTTCTGGAGATTGACGGGCAGTTTCTGTACATTCCCGGATGCATGATTGTGTCATTCGGCGACGTGTCGACGCACACGTCGGAGATGCAGCTCGTGAGGTGCACGCAGGGCGTGGACTTGGGCAAGCTGCACCAGACCCACAATATCTACAAGGAGGTCGTGCACGACATCATCGGCGTCGAGGAGGCAATGCAGCGCCTGGACGAGGTCATGAAGGCCAAGCCACTGTACCACCGGTACTTGTGCGTCTTGATCTTCGGGTTCTCTTCCGCGATGGTGGCGCCGTTTGCGTTCAGCGGCCGCTGGATCGACATGCCGATTGCGTTTCTGCTCGGGTGCATTGTCGGATTCCTGCAGCTGATTGTTGCGCCGCGGTCGGACCTGTACTCGAACGTGTTTGAGATTACGGCCGCGGTCATCGTGAGCTTCTTGGGCCGCGCGTTCGGGTCGATCAACGACGTTGATCTGTTTTGCTTCGCCGCAATCACGCAGGGCGCGCTGGCACTGATCTTGCCAGGCTACATCATTCTGTCGGGCGCGCTCGAGCTGCAGTCGAAGAATATCGTGGCTGGGTCTGTGCGCATGTTTTACGCAATCATCTACTCGCTGTTTTTGGGATTCGGGATCACGCTGGGCGCGGCCATATACGGGTGGATGGACAACGGGGCGACGTCGCGGACGGAATGTGCCTCGAGCCTGTCGCCGTGGTTTCGGTTCATATTCGTGCCGCTGTTCACGGTCGGGCTCGCGCTCGTGAACCAGGCGCACTGGACACAGCTTCCGGTGATGGTGCTGATCGCGGGCGCCGGGTACGTCGTATCGTACTTCTCGAACCTGCACTTTTCGCAGGCGGCCGAGCTGGCGTCCTCGATTGCCGCGTTCGTGATTGGGATTCTCGGCAACCTGTATTCGCGGCTCGGCCACGGGCTCGCGTTCGCGGCGATGCTGCCCGCGATCTTCGTGCAGGTGCCGTCGGGCCTCGCGGCGCAGGGGTCGCTGATTTCGGGGATCGCTGTCGCGAACCTGATTGTATCGAACTCGACGACGGAGGAGAACACGTACACGTACACGACGACGTACACGGCGAGCGGGACGGTGCGCACGTCCGTGGCGACTGCGACGTCGACTGCGGCGGCGACTGCGACTACGACGTCGACGTCAAGCGAGCTGACAGCGGGGATTTGGTCTGTGGGCATGAACATGATCCAGATCAGCATCGGCATTGTTGTGGGACTGTTCATAGCCACGCTGGCCGTGTATCCGTTTGGAAAGAAGAGGAGCGGGTTGTTTACATTCTAGATCCTGGGACAGGACCGGGTAGATGTTATATATCATTTGGAGATATGTGGGCAATGAATTTTCATATCATATTGGACAAGCGGGGCATGTTGGTGGTGAGATCATACATAACCTGTATGGGCTATCCTAAGCGGGATATCGTGATAGAGTTTCACGTGGTTTTAATAGTGCGAACGGCCAGACCATTTGGGACTTTGTTTGCATTGCTTGTGCCGCCCCCTTCACGCCGCCGCCGACCGGGGGGGCAATCGTGTTCCCGTCCACGGGACACGCCGGTTGTCTTTTGGCGGCCGCGAGGCCGGAGCGGGACACGGCAGAACGGGGCAGACACGGCAGGGGACGGCCGCCGGGGCGTGTTGCGGTGTGACGGCAGCCGGCCTGCCATAAACACAGCGCCGCAAATGCGGGACGAGATGAGGCAGACCGCGACGGTTTCGGCCCCAACTCCGGTCCTGTCCTCGTCTTCTTCTCTTCTTCTTCTTCTTCTTCTTCTTCTCCATCTCCTCTAACCATCTTTGTTTGCTTCTTCTTCATCTCTTCTCGTCGTCGTCGTCCTTCTCGTCCTATCTCCCACACTCTCATTTCATTCGCAGCCAAATCCCGCCCGCCCGCCGCCGTCGCCGTCGCCGTCGCCGCGCCGCCGCCAGCGACAGTACTCGCCTCCTCGTCCCCTACACCGCCACCATGGGTTGCGGCATGAGCGTCGAGGACTCCGACGAAGGGAGGAAAACAAACGACGAGATCGACAATCAGCTCAAGCGCGACAAGCTCAACAAGCACAACGAAGTCAAGGTCCTGCTGCTCGGCGCGGGCGAGTCCGGCAAGTCAACGATCCTCAAGCAGATGCAGCTTATCCACAACGGCGGCTTCCCCCGCGACGAGCGGCTGACGTTCCGGCCGGTCGTGTTTTCGAACACGGTCCAGTCGATGAAGGTCCTCATCGAGGCCATGGCGGTCCTCGGCGTGCCGCTCGGCGACGCGGACGCGAACACGCGCCACGCGCAGACTGTGTACGACCTGCCGGCCCAGATCGACGGCAGCCTGCCCGATGGCGTCGGGACGGCGATCGCGGCGCTCTGGCGCGACTCGGGCGTGCGGGCCATGTTCGGCCGCTCGCGCGAGTTCCAGCTGAACGACTCGGCCAAATACTACTTTGACGCGATCGAGCGCATCGCCGACCCGCACTACGTGCCGACGGACCAGGACGTCCTGCGGTCGCGCGTCAAGACGACGGGCATCTCGGAGACGATCTTCATCGTCGGCGCGCTCAAATACCGCATGTTTGACGTCGGCGGACAGCGGTCGGAGCGCAAGAAGTGGATCTTTTGCTTCGAGAACGTGGCGACGATCCTTTTCCTCGTCGCCATCTCCGAGTACGACCAGATGCTGTTCGAGGACGAGACCGTTAACCGGATGAACGAGGCGCTGACCTTGTTCGAGTCCATCTGCAATTCGCGCTGGTTCGTGCGCACGGCGATCATCCTCTTCCTCAACAAGATCGACATCTTCGTGGACAAGGTGCGCTCGTCGCCGTTGCGGCTGTACTTCCCCGAGTACGACAAGCCGGACGACGACATCGAGCAGGCAAAGAAGTTCATCCTGGATCGGTTCGCGGACCTGAACCCGTCAGACGTGAAGCAGATCTACACCCACTTTACGTGCGCGACGGACACGATGCAGGTCAAGTTTGTCATGGCCGCCGTGAACGATGTCATCATCCAACACAACCTTCGCACGAGCGGACTCATGTAATCTAATTTTGATTTACCATCATCATACAGTACAGAGCACACAAAGGATGTGCTAGAGGGCGACGTGGATTGTTTTGTAATATTTTTAAATACAGGGGTGGCCCTTCCATTTTTTTTTTCTTTCAATTTCGGTCATAGACACCCACGCCCACAACAACCCTATACTGATCGACGATATAAAATACAAGCGGCGGAGTAATTTGATCTCTTAAAACACAAAACAGAAGGGCGGCAATCAATCAAAAGAGAAAGCCAGAGAAGAGAAAAAGGAGAAGCGCATGGGCCACATTATTACTGTCAATCATACGGAGGACCGATGAAAATGCTACTGTGAAAGTGTGTCATGCAGGTTCTAGTTGCGGAAGATCTGTAGGACGGATGACGGATGTGAGCACCGCACGGTCGCTCCCAGCAAGCAAACAAACAAACACGGCAGAGCGGGGAGACACATACGACGTAGATGGCGTGGAGAATACCCGGGAACCAACCCAGGATCGTCAGGACGACGTTGATGAGCAGATCGCTGCCGCAGCCGGTCTCGAGGAACACGCCGAGAGGAGGCAGGATGAAGGCTGCGGGCGAGGAGGATTCAGGTTAGTGCACAGACTCTGATCGCGGCGACCACCGGGACCGGGCCGCGGCCGGCCGGGCACAACACGTACCGAGGATGAGCTTGATGATGTCGGAGGCGGTGAAGGCCATGTTTGGAGGACGGACGTGGAGGGACGCTGCTGGCTGGCGGGGGCGGAGGTTGCGATGGTTGTGATGGTTGTGGACGAGAGAAAGAGATAACGGACCGGAAAGCGGGACCGCAGCACAAATTATAGGCGCGCGGCCGGACAAGCCAGCCCGGCCGCCAGTTGCGGTCGCCCCCGAAACTGTCTCCCGCAGCCGCGTTCGCTTGTGTGCCGCGCCGCGAATCCGGGCGACTTTAAGCCGCCATCACGTCATCGCCTTGCTCCGCCTGCCTCGCCTGAGCTTGCCTGATCATCACCGCCGTGATGTCATCCCCCCACCAGCAAGGCGGAGTCAGAGGAAAGCCAGGTATCACAACATGATCAATCTCTTCCAAAAATGCGACGTACAACACTCTGCTCGTCATTCAAAACTGCATCTCGCCAATGTCCACCGCGAGAATCTCCATTTCAGCCCTCTTTGCTGCTTCCGCAAGAATATCCATGTCCATCCAGCCGTTCTCTATTTGCTGCTCCTGTTCCTGTTCTTGCCCTGCCCGCGGCTGCTTGTCCTTCGTCGCTGCCTCGACCGAACCACTCCTGCCGAACGCACGAGCAAAGTATTCGTCCCGGCCGCCTTCCGCGGCCCCAGGCCGCTCTCCCATCGGCGACGGATGCGGCTGCCGCGGTTGTGGCCATCCACCCAGTTCCTCCATGTTCTGTCGCAAGAGCAACTGCTGTTCACTCTCGCGCGAGTCTCCCTCGTCCATGGCCCCATAGTCCGACTCAAGCCGGCCTGCACGGTGCTCGCCAAGCCCTGCCGCTTCAGGCGGGAGCCCCAGCAGCGCACCCTTCCATGCAGAACGACACGGCTCCTCTCGACCTTGCCCTTGCTCCTGTCCGTAACCCTGCGCTTGATGCTGTTCCTGTCGCTGCTGCTGTCGCATGAAATAAAGTCGCCGTTGATGCAATCGTGATCCCAGTCCGTCCGTGTCAAAAGCAAACGACGAATGCAAATACACCCCATGCCCATCGTGGCATTCATAAGACCGCGGCGCCACGGATGTGCCTGAAGATGTTGGTGCTGCTGCTTTTGCCGCCGAGGGCGGCAAACCGAATCGGCCATGCTCCTCCACACTTGCCATAGCACAATCCCGTCTCCTCCTCCGCGCTCAAGTCAATGCTGCTGCTGCCCTCCGCCGAGATCCAGAACCGACAATCAGTAACGACCTCGCAACTGTCACCTCACGATAAAGGTCTTCTTGGCGAGGATGATCGTGATACCGTTGCATGCATTCATCGCGCACCTAGATCCCATCAGCTCAATTTGTTTGCCTTCTGGCTTCCCGATGTGTTCGGGTTAGGGCCGTGCATGCTGATCTCGGATGCCACCACAAGCCACAGAGGCTGAGTAGCAGAAGGATTAGGGCCAGTTAGTTGAATACATGGCAGGGTAACCAGCACACCAAATTAAGGGCGAAAAGAGTAGGCTAATTAGCAGTCTATACCCACCCTCCTAAGGCACAAGAGTAACAGGAGGGGGGGTCGGAAGGACCGGAAGCAAGATAAGAGGAAAATTTTGTAGTATAGAATAAAGGGGAGTCCCAGAAAGAAGGGGACTTCACCTGAACACACCACTCTCAATACACACCACATCAAGAGCACTGCCGGGTGTGACCCTGCTGGTGCAGGGTCCCAGTGCCACAGCGGAAGCATCTAGCGAGGGTTTGGTGGGGGTAGAGTGGGAGCAAGGTGACTCATTACTATTGATAAAGATCCAGAAGTCAGGCTAGCTTCAGTTTGGAATACCCTTGTTGGTGAGCTTTGGAATTCAATGAAGTTGAGTGTGAGGTATGGATGGGTTATGTAATAAAAAGGGAGTTGGAAGAGCCATAGGGGCCCAGGGCAAGACAGTCTGTAGCATACTTGTAGCTAGATGGAAAGACCCTATGCAGCTTTACTGCAATCAAATGTTTCTCAGTTATTGATTAGAACTCCTTTGGAGTATGCTTAGATTTATTTTAGGGATTGACTATTTGCACTCATATCTGGCTATTTGCACAACAGCTAGTCCCAAAATGGACTAGTACAAAATTTTATTTTTCTGTGTCGCCTTTCCGCTCAGCTTAACTAATTTACCTGGACAACACGTCCATTATTGTTACAATTTACCCTGAAAACATGTGTATATGCCAACTTTGTCAACAAATTCAGACATTTGCAGCACTCTCTACACACCACGAGCCACACTACCAAGTACACCAATTTGTTGAAATAAACACCTGCATACAGCAGTGATTTCTCTACACAGATTTATTTGTG
>JAKTPS010000082.1:0-53406 GCA_030556275.1 Lipomyces sp. NRRL Y-27488
TCCCAAAAAATGACGTGTCGCAGAACGCGGCGGAAGGACTTCCGCTTTGGGAAGTCGCAGAACCCAAGTTCGTCAAATCAGATCCTGATTTGTACCGACATAAAATCAGTTTGGATTTAACAAACATCCCACAGTCAACAACTAGTAGCAATTCAGTAAACAATAGTCGCTGGTATTCAGCAGCAGTCAGCATATCACACAGAGCAAAATATCACACTGAGCTTCTGGGGCGTCCTGTTTAGACTCCTATCACTTCAGCAAAGACAACGAGTAGATATGTCGCGTCCATTCTCTACATGAGTGAAAGATTCAGCGGCATAGACATTCAAATCTGAATCCCTGTTAACCAAAGCTTGCAGGTATGTCTTTCTTGATTTTGCAGAGGATAGCCCACACGGCAGGTAAGATACGTCAACACATGGCAAACATAACTGACGTCCTCCACGCAGACCAAAACGATACGATATAATACAATCTAATAGTCTGACCGCCATCCTAGAAATAAAAGCGCCAAAGAAAGCAGGTCACAGTCTTGTTCTACACCAGCGATTTGTCCACACCGAGTTGTTCGGGGACGATTCGAGTACTATATCCGCCTAATTTTGTTGCACATATAAATGCCACCGCGACTTGTCCAGTTCTCGAGACTCATGCGAGCCTTCAAGCTTATACTAGACGAAAAGCAGTTATCAGTGGGGTTTCTCTTCACCGTTCAGGGGAACAAAATATGAAGCCAGGAAGCTGATGTGCCTTACTTGACGTCGGAACTGTCAAACAGACATTTGAGCATTCACGGACATTGGAAAACCCTTGTCACCATGGATTGTGATGAATTGGTGCCCGTATATTTGCAGATATCAGTTGCGTGAATGGTTCAAGATTGTGCTCCTGGAAGGGATGTACCCCAGGCTCCGGATTAAAGTTGGGATTTCAACTTCCGCCGCGTTTGGAACGCAGAAATGAACATCTCACCAGATCGTTTACTTTTTCGCATCAGAACTTAAGCACAAGCTGACATCTACGATAGTTAGTCGAGGAGACTCATGGTTGGAACATGAAAAGCGAGTCCAAGGCGGCGTTTATTGACAGCAAGTTCTTTGCACGAAGTTTCAAAATCAAGTTTTAAATTACACTAGATTCGTTTATAGTACTCTACACTTGGCTCGAGGTCAACGATAGTAGCAGACAAAAGCCCTTTTGTGCGCCATTTAGGGTATAGGGAGATATTGATGTGCGTATGTCCACAACTCGAGAGGAGGCCGAGAATCCCGTTCTCAGTATCATTTCAACAAATTAGCCCGCCTCCCGAAAAAAAAAACTAACTCCTCAATTCTCTCATACGTCTGTCTAATTTGATCCTGACTAAGATGACGGGAACTTTAACCGGCTTGTTGAAAAAGTTGGTACCACTTTCTAAGCTTCTTTGGCCACATTTAGTCGATTTTCCATTTGATAGAAAACTGACGCGACATTATTATATAAGCTCTTTGGCGGGTCGAATAACGCTTAACATATCGTAGAGAAACGCTTTATACATGCCAGTCGGCCGGTTACCGTCCTTGTCACTTGTCCACAAAGATAAGATATATTTCCGGATCTCTTTGCAGTAAAAGTGATCATGAGAAACTTAGTAATGGACATTCCATAGTAATGCAAGTACTTGGCAAGACATAGTCCTGTTCAGATTGTTCCAGCGGCTTTAATCCACGCCTTAATCTGTGGCTAGGATTGTCTCGTTCATTGCTCAGTTATCGTGAATCAGCTGCCCGCCTATACTCAGTAATACAACATGTTCCGTAGGGCCGGGAAGTACTTTGACAGTGACAGTAACACGTGGAAAAAGTCTACGCATATTCCCGTGTTCTGGCTGCATGCTTACCGACCTTCACACATTACATAGTAATTGCAAGAATATCTTGGAGTAGAACTAGGACGCAGATGAGTTCGACCGGGTATCAATTGCGAACATGCCGTCAGTTCTATTCCAGTTATTTTCTGTTCGGACAGTAGTTAGGTCATTCGCAGCCGTGCATCACCAATATCAGATAATATCGCCAAAAAAGCGAGGTGCGACCGAGAAATGACAGCGAATGGCGCAGGACAGACGAAGGCTGAAACATCAGCGGGTTTTATAAACCCCCAGGAAGTAGTCAACAAATCGCCGAAAACAAAAATAGAGCTGTAATTGCTTCGAAGGAATTTCCAAAAAATACGCCAATTCGTCCCTTGAACCAAAATCGCCAGGATTAGAAACCGCCAAGATTAGAAACCGCCAGCATCTTACCTCCCTCCCTTGAACTCGCATCCAACATTTCTTCGATGAACTTCGGCTTGGTGATTCGACTGGGCCGCAATCCGACAATGTCGGCGTAGATGATTGTGTTTGTCCTGTGAATCTATCCTCTATCCAAATAGAAACCAGCAACGTCACGATCTCATAAAAAGCAGATGAATTCGTTAATACGCCATTATCTCGGGATTGGTTACAACACCCTTAGTATAGTGTGAGTCCCATGTGATCCAGTCTAATGCATATTGCAATTAAGGTTTTGTGATTGTTGAAACGGACAGACACCAGGTCGACATTTTGCTCATCGGTTGTTAATCTTTCTGTGCATATAGACGTATATCACCATGAACATTCGGCAAGCAAAAGTATCGGATCTGCCGGGTATGCAGAATGCGAATCTAACGAATCTGCCGGAAAACTATGTGCTGCGGTACTATCTCTATCATGCATTAACATGGCCGCAGGCCTCGTACGTCGCGACAGACGCTTCAGGCACCAAAATTGTGGGCTATGTGCTTGCGAAAATGGAGGAGGATCCGAAGGATGATGTGCAACATGGCCATGTTACGAGTTTGTCGGTTATGCGGACGTATCGGAAGATGGGACTGGGAGCGAAGTTGATGGCACTTTCCTGTAAGTGCTGTCTATACATTTTATTTCCTCTCTTTTTAGAATTGGTAGCTGATACTCTGTACCAGTGAGGGGAATGGCCGAGTGCTACGGTGCACAATATGTCAGTTTACATGTGCGGAAGTCGAACCGGGCAGCTTTGCATCTTTATCGCGACACGCTGAAATTTGAGTGCGTGCCATGAATCCGTTAAATGTATTTGATGAATTCCTCGGACTGACGATTTGTCTTTAGAGTGACCGAAATAGAGAAGGCGTATTATGGCGACGGCGAGGATGCGTATGCTATGAAGTTTGTATCCCGCCGAAGTCTTTTTTGCATTGATTTTCCCTAACTGGTTTTCTAACAGGAAAGATCTTACTACCCTCGAAGATATCGATGCAAACATCGACCTGGACGAAGACGCTATTCTCATCGAAGCGATCCAGAATCTCACCATAACAGAAGACGGCAAATTAATAGCGGACAAAAACTGAACTCAGACTGTATATGAAAACGTGCCAAGTTTCAACTGGTCTTGACCGGACATGTTCACATCTATATATATGGCCGGATAAAAGTTCTCTACCTTTCCGTCATTGCTGCATTTTAAAAATATGACTGCGTAGTATGTATTTATAAGCTGTAAATATTTCACAATAAAACTAGCATCTTATTATACCCACGTTTAAATGCAAGCGTGGCATACATCTAAACAAAAAATGCCAAACTCCAAAAACTCCGCACGATTCTCTAGGACAAAATAAAGCAGATAATGATTCACGACCCCGCTGAGAATTATCACAAGCACTGATAGAATTTCACGGCCGCTGGAAACATACAAGCCGGGACATAAAATCACACATCATTTAGTGCCACGCACACCGCGCCTTTGTGGTGGCCATTGTACTGCCTGATGATATGCCCCGTACTCAGCTCCCACAAACGCGCATAGTGATCCGAGCACGCTGTGACGAGATACGCCGAGTCTGCAGAAAAGGCGCAATCCCACACCCAGCGCTGATGCCCTGTGAGCGTCGTCTCAAGGCCGAAGCCATCAGTTGACCAGATCCGCGCGGTGTGGTCGGCCGAACAGGTCGCGAGATGCTTCACGTCGGGTGAAAGCAGAACACGCGTAACATACTTTGAGTGCGCGCGAAACTTCATAACAGGGTGCAACGACGTCGTATCGCGAGAATTTACCATTTTCCAGACGTAGCAGTTACCTTTATTGTTCCCCGCCACGAGCATGGATCCGTCCGTCGCAACTGACACAGACCTGACAGGCACATCATCCTGAGGAATTAGGTGATGCGAGCAAATGTCTTCGCTGAGATCCCAGATTCGCACGTTGCCGCCTTCGTCACAGCTGATAAGTTCTCCCTGGTTTGGATGGATAACAACATCATTCACCGCAACCTTGTGCTGGTAGTTCCTCTGCACTACAGGAGATCGCATATCCCACACCTTGACTGTTCCGTCTTCTGACGACGTTACCATCCATTTGCCGTCGCTTTGAAACCCAATCGCAGTGATGTTGCCCGTGTGGCCGTCAAATTGCATGTACTGAACGATAAGGTAAGTTATCAGAAAACACTGAAAGAAAAGTAAGACAAAAACTAACTGGCTGAGGATTCGATCCCCGGATCTCGTAGAGTCTGACCGATGATTTGCCAGCAGCAGCAAGGAATCGTTTGTCGGGCGTGATGGCAAGACGATTGACCTGTGAGTCGGCATGCTGAATGGTGCGCTGGCATATTCCAGACAATGCCTCCCAGAAACGGATAGTATGGTCATATCCTGCGGAAGCGAGGACCACAGCCATTGATTCTGTAATAACAAAGAGTAAAACAAAAACCAGTAGAATTATTGCAAGTTAGGGTGGAGTAATGCGGAGATACGCGGAGGGGCTGATCAATCAAGGTTCTATCTTTTCCCCTATTGCAATTGCAGTCTATCACGTTGATCCATTCATTCGCTCCTTTACAACATATCTTTTTATCACGATTCTGTAAGTATATTTTTCTGTTCATTCACAAACAACTCACAGTCCTGCTATGATGTCTTTGGTAAAAGGTCCGATCCTTATCTTTCGCGCCTGTTTATTTTTTTTGCAATTGCCTACGGTCTCTTATTTGCCTTGTTCTGTTTGACGGTTCGGAATTGCGCTATCGGTTACTTGGCACGTATGCGTCTTTGGTATGGCGCCCATGAGAATGTTTTATATATCTTGCATCTACAAGGCGGCAGAAGTTATTCTGTTATATTGTGTGTCTTCCACAAGATCTATCGATTCTCGTGTGCGCTCACAGTGACCCCCATTGGAATCCTCGAATTCATTTTCGCGTGCATTTCAGTTCTCAATTAATGGGACGATTTTGTTTTATAATTGAATATACGCGAGATCGTCAATGGCATGAGAATACATAACCTCAACGAATTAAAAATCTCAGAGTTCGCGTGCGTGTATTACAGGCGACCGATTTTGCTGAATTGTTTGACGGATCTCTCAGGGCATTCATTGGCAGTGACATTTTGCAGAAAACTTATGCAGCAGGTGTGGTTTGATCTGGTGTGTATGAGAGAGAAGGGAGGTACAAGCCTGTGCCTGTTGCGATGCGCAGTATACCTGGACGTCAATCGAGCATGTGGTTTTTGCTTCTTTTGAAATTTATTTTCTGAGCGGACTTGTTACATTGAGCTTTTATTCTATTATAATGTCGTACGTTGCTAACTTGGCTTGTTGCAGCCCCCGGATCGTTGCCATAAAGGAAAAGTGACCGGGTCTTACCGGGTGCCGAAAAACAGATATTTACATAATAAAAGTTCATTGGACGCACAATTTGCGCTGAGTGAACGCACTCAGAGCGAATGGTATTTTTTCCATGTGAAAGTCAATTTATACTTCTCGCGGCGGTGGGCATACTGATGTTGAACTGGCAACGAACAAGAACCAGACCGCGTTCTTGCCCTCACAGGAGGTTAATGCGCGGATCTAAAGTCTGGAAGTTGCGAATGTTCAGCTGCTGAACATTCGCCACTTTCATCTAGATTTTATCTTGGATTAGCTGCTTCCTAGCTTGAGGGCAATTTGTTAAACTTCGTCAAGGATAGTTTTGAGTTATTTGCATTCTGACTGGAGAGCAGTTGATGGCCAATGAACACTCGCCCTGGCCGTGACCTGGCTTGCATTTGGTATTTCAACAACAGATCTGCACCCACCTTCAGACTTCTTTTCGTTTCTGGTCAGTTTCGTTAGCGCTGTTTCACTCGCCACTTCCATGTGGCATTATATCCTTCATCAGCTGGTCTTCGTTTCGACCGAAACCAGTAGTCTTTCCGAATTCCTAAGGTCAGAATGCCAATATTCACAACAGCCGTCGGCAAGATTACTGATTCCGGTCGAAACGAGAAGCAGCTGATCGCTAATATATTTTATATTTTAGCAGCGGAAGTGTGATATTGGCCACGCGAGCGATATCACACTGCCACGCGAGCAATATCACATTTTCGCCGGGCCCAGGCCTAACACATGTTCATTCAGCTCTCCGAGATCGTCCGACCTTCGTGTTTTTAACAGCAATGTAAATGGTCATGCGGTCAACTGCTAGATGCCACAAATTATCGTCCTGCCGATGATGGTGGCAAAATCGTCTATAAAAGGCCGCCGTTTTCCCGTCTCTCCTCCTCCTTTCCTTCCCCAGCTTTTTTTTCGAAACACTACAGTATCGTCTACAGAGCACTTCTAATCCCGAACAACCACACACCAACACACCGACACACAGTTTACCTTCCACAGCAGGATCAATAGCGAATATGTTTGTTCCTATTTTGGATTGCTTGCGGAAGACCTCGCAGGTATGGAGCACTCTATTACTCAGGGACGAATATTTTATTATGGCAAGAATTTTTGGCTAACTTTCGCAACTACAGAGGTCCGAAACGACCGCACTCAAGTCCGTCGAAGTCGGCAAGGACCACGCCAAACCGGCTGTCGGCGGCGAACTGATTCCGAGAGCCAAGTCCGGCTGGGCGTTCCTCAGAGGCTTGAAAGACAAGGCACAGGCCGGCTTCAAGGAGATGCTCGCGACCGAGATTAAGACTACGACCGCGCTTCCGGCTCTTGGAGATTACGATTCATTCGAGGACTATCTCAACGACCGTCTCCGCGACTTCGAGGACGGCACTGGCAAATATGACTTTACTCTTGTGGACACGACGCACGAGCGCGAGCTGGCCGAATCTGCATCCCTCTTTGTTCTTTTTGACCCGAAAGAGAAGACCATCCGACACGGCAGCCAGAGGTTTCGCAATATGATCCGCGCGCGACGCGAGAAACTGAGACGGGCGATGGCCAAGCGACACACGGGCGCGACAGCGGGCGGACCTACCAGCGGAAATGCCGAATGCTATGGACTCGCCGCGGACGATTATCCCTCATCTGACGCGGCGAAGACCAAGGACGCGGCAAAGTCAACCGACACGGCAGCGACGACCCTCACGGCAGCAACGACCGACACGGCAGCAACGACCGACACGGCAACAAGGACCAATACTGAGACGGCGCCTAGCATTCCCTCGTGCGAAGGCGCCGCCAAATTGGTCAAGTTCCAACCCGAATGGCAATGCACCACTGCGCCGACGATGGGTCCTGTTTTTGCACCGCAACCGCTTCATCACGCCGAGTCCGATTCTCCCGATTTCATTCCGCTTGGGGATCCGGGCGCTGGCACTGCCGCCGGCGCCGCTGACTTCGCCGATATCTCCGCCGCTAAGGATCTTTGTATCGATGCCACGCAGATTTCGTTTCCGTCTGGCCTGGAGCTTTTGTTCGCTGAGCACGTCGAGTTCAAGACCACTCGCCTCAGGGATAGAGGACAAAGCTCGCGCAAGGTGACACCGATCACATTCACGCTCGAGATTACTGAGGACGACATGGCCGTCGCCAGAACCTGCAGCACCAATCTCTCCCGCGCTCTCGAAGAGCTGTTTGCCGAGGACAAGATCGAGCTGTCTGTCGAGGACGAAGACGGGCCGTCTCTCGATGACAGCGACGAGCTACTTGCCGAGCACAGCGACGAGGTTATACCTACCGCGGACAATGCAGAGAAGATGCCCGCTGCGGACAATGAGGACAAGATACCTGCCGCAGGCGAAGAGATAGAGTCTGGCATGGCCACGCCGGAGGAGATACCCGATCGTTCTGTTGCCAAGCCGATCGCGGAGAGGATCCAGGAGCTTGCTGAAAAGCCGAAGAAGGTCGTGAGTGCCTTTGATTCCGCTCTGTTCCGGAACTCGGTGGACATTTCTGATTGCGAGTTTTTGGCATCTTTGCATATACCCTCGCTTGCTCGCCACGTGGCGAAGACCGTGGTCCTGGATGAGAGAAGGCTGACGACTTGTTCCTCTGTCCTCGACGAAATAGATGTTGGCGCCGACCTCTGTATTTCGTCGTTGGACTTGGGATATTTCTGATTCCTCTCGATGATTCCCTTTTGATTCCTTTTTGATTCCCTATTGAACTGCTTTTGTAGAATTATTATACCTCTCTAGAGTGCCTTTTTGTATTAGATTTTTGGGACGCAGCCCCAAGTAGGATGATTGTTTGATTGTTTTTTGATTGTCGTAGCCGTCGTCACATATTTGTTTAGCCTGTATCCTCACTTTCTGGATAGGCAATGAACTGCGACGGACTATAAGAATAATAAAAACTTTGCTAGTATCGAATGCGATCTCGTGTAGATATTGTAGGCGCGAACACGGCGCGTTGCTGAGTAAATTGATTTTTAAGCTTTTTTGCCGTGACTCCGAACGCGCCGCGGACGCGCAAAACAGGTTGGGTTGGATCAATTGCAGTGACTTTCCTATAGACACAGAGCGGAGCGGTCGCATGACATCGCGCTCGTCGTTGCGCGGTTCGTTTAATTCTGGACAGAAGCAGTCACCACGCGACGCGGCAGCCACGGGCGTCGCGGAGGACGAGGTCGACGACGCCGTCCAGGGCCGCGGCAGTGACGGATTCGACGGCGCTGCTGTACCGGCAGATCATCGCGCAGAAGGGCGACGGCCTGCGGCAGGAGACCGAGTCCGAGGAGGTCTTTGACGTCGTCTCGGTCGCGAGCGACACGCCGTCGGCCATATCGATCTCGTCGTCGGGCCCGGATGAGCTGCAGGTGCTGCCACGCGAGACCGACGCACGACAAGACTCGGCTCGGCCGCCATCCCGCACACGCGTACGCGGCGGAGGCACTACGACGGCGAGCCACGGCGGCGCGAGGGGGTCTGACGCGAAAACAATGAAGGGCCGCAAGCGGAACGGCGGCGTCTTCGAGGCAGCCAGCGGCACCGGCCGTAGGAACGCAAACACATCACGAGCGGCAAAAGGCAACGTCCCGCTGGCATATCTCGAGATGGTCAACGAAGTCACTCAGAATACGGAACCGGAGCATTATCAAGACTTGTCCGACGCGGACGACGACAACGACAACGACTCAGCCAGCGCTGGGTCTAAACTGAAGCGCCGAGCGAAGCGCTCGCTGCCGTCCCTCGCAGACACGCGCCGGTCCCCGGACGCGGACGCGCGGGCACGCAAGCATGCGCGGACGGACGACGGCGTGATCGAGCTCGACTCAGACAGCACGACGGCGACCACGACGCGAATCGTTCGCGGCGGCGGCGCTGGCAAGCCGGGCGACGACTATCTCCGCCGCAGTGCGTCGATCATGGAGTTTGCCGGGTTTTCAGAGTCCGATGGCGACGACCGGCCGTCAAAACTGGGGCCGACCGCAGACGCGTCGGCCGTGGGCTACAAACAAGCGGAAGACGACGACTTTGCGAGTGGTGAAGCTGGAGAAGACGAGGACAGCGAATGGGAAAACGTCGACATTGGCGCGACAGGCGACGCCAGCGCGGACGAAATGTTTACGGCAGGCGCCGGCGCGGATGACGACGAGCCCAAGGCCGTCGAGTTCACGCTCGGCGACACCGGCGGGCCGTCCCGGCCCGCGCGAAAGCGAGTGGTCGTAACCCGCGAGGACCGCGAGCTGCGCCTGGCCGTGCACATGATGCATCTCGTGTGCCTGCTCTGCCACGGCGCGGCCCGGAGCCGGTGGTGCAACGATTCGTCCGTGAAGGAGACGCTGGCCAAGTTCGTGCCGCGTGCGATCGAGGACGAGCTCAACCCGGACCCGGCCCTTCCGGTCGTGCAGCGCACGCGTAAGTTTCTTGACGGTCTCCGGCATCTGATGGACTTTTGGAGCAAGAAATTCCGCATCACCCATTCGGGAATGTGCAAGACCTCGTGGGAGGATTGTGCGAAGATCGCGCAGGTGAGTTTGTTTGCGCACTTCACAGCACAAGATGCAGTTTATACTCATGACAATTATTTAGGACAAGAATCTTGAGCCCGCAATGGATTTGCCGGGATTCCGGCGATCACTGGGCCGGCTCGAAGGATCGCGCGATCTCGGTGCGCAGGGGTTCTGCGCGCTGCTTCGTGCGTTCGGCGTCCGCACGCGGCTCGTGTTCTCTCTCCAGCCGGTATCGTTTTCGGCTGCAGCGGCAAAGACGCAGCAGTCGCGGTCCTCCCGGGCGTCGCTGGCCGTGACGGTCGACCCGGAGGACGACGGCGGCGGCAAGAATGACGTCGGCGAGTCGCCCGGCCGCGTCACGCCGGCCCGGCCGCCGGTCCGGCTTCGCAAGCCGCGGCTGGGCGCGTCGTCGTCGCGGCTGTCGTACACGATGACGGACTACGAGAGCGCCGGCCTCGACGAGGCGCCGTACCCTGTGTTTTGGGTCGAGGCATGGGACGCGGCCGGGCTGCAGTGGGTCTCGGTGGATCCGATCGTGCTGCGGCTGGTGGAGATCACAAAGTCGAAGAGCAAGTTCGAGCCGCCGCAGTCGGAGCAGGCGAACGTGATGGCGTACGTGGTCGCGTTCGACCGGGCCGGCTACGCGAAGGACGTCACGCGGCGGTACGCGCAGTACTACAATGCAAAGACGCGGAAATTGCGGGTCACGAACGAGCCGGCGCTGCAGATATGGTACGATACGGTCATGAGGAAGATGGAGGCGCCGTACGTGACGGTAAGTATCTGTCGGAGGTGATTTAGGAGAACCTGTCACTAATGTTCGATACGCAGAGCATTGGTCAAATGGAGGACGCGGCCCTGCTCAAGAAAGAGCTTTCAGAAGAACTGCCTAATAACATCCAGGACTTCCGGGGCCATCCGATGTACGTGACTATGAGTTCTTGGAATGGGAAGCTGGCAGGCCTAACAGAATTTACAGATTTGTGCTGGAGCGCCATCTGCGCCAGAACGAGATCGTCCACCCGAAGGTGCCGTGCGGCACGATCGCGATCGGCCGGTCCAAGAACAGCGAGACCGAGCCGATCTACCGGCGGCGGGACGTGCAGACGCTGCGGTCCGCGACGCAGTGGTACAAGATCGGCCGGCAAGTCAAGCCGGGCGAGCAGCCGCTCAAGCACACGAAGCGGCGGGCGCTGCCAAAGTCGCGGTCGGCGCTGCTGGACAGCGACTACGAGAGCGACGGCGGCGACAACGCGGCGGGCGAGGTCGCGCTCTACGCGGACTTCCAGACGGCGCTGTACGTGCCGCCGGCGGTCGTGAACGGGCGCGTGCCGCGGAACGACTACGGCAACCTCGACGTGTTTGTCGAGTCGATGGTGCCTGCGGGCGGCGTGCACCTGCGGCAGCGCGGGGTCGCGGCCGCGGCGCGCGTCGTCGGCGTCGACTACGTGGACGCGGTTGGTGGCTTCGAGTTCCAACACCGCAAGGCGACGCCGCGGCTGGACGGGATCGTGGTCGCGCGCGAGTACGCGGAGGCCGTGCTGGCCGTCTACGGCGCGATGCAGGACCAGGCGCGGTTCGAGGACGACGCGCGGCGGCAGGACGAGGCGCTGCGGCGCTGGCGGCGGTACCTGATTGCGCTGAGGGTGAAGGAGCGCGTCGCGATGAACCCGGCCTTCCGGCATATGACGGACGGGGGAGGGAGTGCGTTCACGGAGGAGCGGGAGGGGGAGCGTGAGCAGAAGGAGGAGCAGGAGATTGGGAAGGAGGAGGAGCATGCGGTGGCGGACGCCGCCGGGGATGTCGACCGGGACGAGGACGACGCGGGCGGGTTTCTGCCCGAGGACGAGGACGAGGACATGGCCGGGGCCGGCGAGGCCGACACCGGCGGCGGGTTTCTTCCGTAGACGGCATGATGTAAATAATCCAGACGGGTGATGTCATATCCGAGGAGCACGTGATCGGGAGAGGCCACAGTGGCGGTGGGCTGACTGTGGGTTAGGGCGGGTTGCCGTTTCGGGCGAGGCGTGCTGCTGCGCCTATTCGTCTTTCTGTCGTCCTCAAGTCCGCAACCGTGAAGTTATCCGCGGCCGGCTCTGGGGAAAATCAAGGAAGAACAGCCAGCATCAGCAGCAGCAGCAACAACCAACCGCATTCTTCTTGTCTGTTTGTGTGATCTGTCACTGCCGACGCGACTCTCTCTAGGCCGGTTTTCGCATCTACGTCATCTAGGCGACTTTCCGGGGTCGTTCTATACACACCTGCACCACTCCACACAGCCCAGCCCCCCCCTTTACAGCAAACATGGGCATCAACAGCCCGATCCCGAGCAGCCTCAAGAGCGAGTGCAAGTACGTGATTTCCGTGGTTCTCTCTCCTTCTTCCTTTTTGCTTTCTTTTTCCCTTGCTGTCGGAATTGCGGCCGTGGGTGACCTGCCGGATATAGGCGGTGGCGCGCGCCGGGCCGTTGGAGCTCGTGAAGGACACAGTGCTGACGGATGATTTCGCTACAGGAAAGCTGCGCGGATTCTGTCGTCCTTCATCCGGCCGAACCAGGTCCTCGGAATGGACACCGTACGTGATGATTCCCTTGCTGTTAGACTGTTGCGGTGTGGTTGCTGACGGGTCTTGGCGTTTTTTTTCGTCGTTGTTCTTTCCAGGTTATCCCGCCCTCTGTGCTCGCAAACGCGAAGGGTCTCGCTATAATAACAGTTTTGAAGGCCGGATTCTTGTTTTCCGGCCGTGCTGGGTCCGGCATCGTCATTGCGAGGTTGCCTGATGGAAGTATGTTTCACTCGATTTGCCTGATTCGGTTAAAATTGGAGTAAAGGAGAGGAGTTGACATTAAGAAACAGGCTGGTCTGCTCCGTCCGCACTCGTTACGGCGGGCGCCGGCGTCGGCGGCCAGATCGGCGCGGAGCTGACGGACTTTGTCATGATCCTCAACACGCGGTCCGCGGTCGAGTCGTTCTCGCAGCTCGGCTCGGTCACGCTCGGCGGCAACATCTCCATCGCGGCCGGCCCGATCGGGCGCAACGCCGAGGCCGGCGGCAGCGCGTCGCTCAAGTCCGTCGCGGCCGTGTTCTCGTACTCGAAGACGCGGGGCCTGTTCGCGGGCGTCTCGCTCGAGGGCTCGGCGTTGATCGAGCGGCGGGACGCGAACCGCAAGTTCTACGGCGGCAGCGTGACCGCGAAGCAGCTCCTGTCCGGCACGGTCGACCCGCCGCCCGCGGCGGACCCGCTCCTGCGCGTGCTCGACGCGCGCGTGTTCCGCGGCAACTTCTCGTCCGCGTTCGACGACGACATCTACAACGACATCCCCACGTACGGCGACGAGGACGACAGCTCGTCGATCGACTCGGGCGATCGGCGGTATGGCGCGCGGTCGCGCAGCGGCAGCGGCAGCGGCGGAGGAGGCGGCGGCGGCGGCGGCCGCGGCGGCAGGTACGACGGAGTGGACGACGAGGAGGACGACGACGCCGCGTGGCGGAGACGACAGGCACAGCAGCGGCGCGCGGGCGGCGGCAGTGGCGGCGGGAGCAAGTCGTCGTGGCAGGACGACGTTTACGACCGCGGCGAGTCCGGCGGGTCGCGGCGCGGCGGCGGCGGCGGCAGAAGCAATCAGTTCGAGTCCACGTACAGCGACAAGCCGTCGCGCCCGACGGGGCCGAAGCCGGACTACTACAACGAGGGCGGCAACGGCAGCGGGAACCGGTCGCGGAGCGACAGCGGCGCGCGGCCGCCTCCCGCCGGGCCGCGGCCGACGCGGGGCACGCAGGCGGTCGCGCTCTACACGTTCGAGAGCGAGCAGCAGGGCGACCTCGGCTTCCGCAAGGGCGACATCATCGCGATCGTGAAGAAGAGCGAGTCCAAGGACGACTGGTGGACGGGCCGGAAAGACGGCCGGGAGGGCATCTTCCCGGCGAACTACGTCGAGCTCGTGTGAGCGGGCTGGAGGTTGTGCGATTTGTGGCCGCTTTTGATATATTTGTGATGTTTTGTTAGTTTATTTTCTATATTTTGATTCAGAGCTTTATTTTTTTTTTGTGAGCTGTTTTTGTATACGTTGACGAGTAGTGAATGATCAATCGTCGTCATATGTTTGTGAGGGCCGAGACAAAATAAGGGGGAGGAGAGAGAAAGAAATTAAAGTGGACAGGGTAACATAATTGAAGGAGGGTAACTCGAGGATCCTGGCATCGCCAGCGCGGTCTGGCCAACCAATTGAGAGGGGCTAGGAGGAAAAGTTATAGGTCTAAGTCTAAAGGACAGAAAGGCTAGGCAAAACTGGCAAGGTGATAAAAAAGGCCTGCACATATATACGGGAGCCGCACTATGGGGTTACACTGAATATCTGCACATGTTGTGACATCATCCTAGGATGAATTACTAGTCCCCTCAGTCATTTATCTCAGGCATGCTGTCTCTTTTCCTTTTCCCTGCATCTTTTTTTTTTCAATCGCCTCTCTCCTCTTTTCGCTCTCCTCCTCCGCTGATAGCACGGACTCTGGTGACATGGCAATAATACCTTAATTAGTCGTACAGACAAGCAATTTTGGTCAGTCAATTACTCGGCGGAGCCGGTACCACAACGTGCCATTACATTACCAAAGCATCCCATAACCAACATAAGCCCAAAAGATTTCGTACAGGAATACAAACTTAAAAGCACTGCAAACAAACAAACAAAAAGCACCGCGAATTTTAGTTGATCTTGATCGGGCCATGCTTCTCCTGGTATCCCTTCATGAGATGGGTCAAGTCACCGACGGGCAGCAAGAACGGGAAATCGACGACGACAAGCATGACCACCAAGAAAACATAGAATCCACAGAGGCCGCACGCGAGCAGACAACCGCCGCCGGCCTTCGTCAATGTCGCGGCTATCGCGAAGCGCCCGTCAGCTAGGCAGAAGTAGGATGAGGTGAGCAATAGCAAACAAAGCTCGAGGCAGACAAAGACCAAGAAGAACACGACGTTGGTCCGCAGGGAGCAGACGAGAAGAACCATGACGGCGAGGGACCAGAACAGTAGATAGAAACCGTACGAGGCATTGAAGCCTTTGGTGTAAACTCCAAGCACAAGGCTGTCACCTGTCGGCGAGTATGCGCCGACACTGTTGAAGGAAGGGATGAGCGTGGCAGCAGTTGACAACCAGAAGGCGCCAAAGGCGCAGAACGAGACGAAGGAGAACGTGTTGCCGAGGATGAATTCCAAGAGTCCAGAGATAATGAGAAGGAGACCACCAACAAAGACATAGCCGCCGCTGGTTTGCTGCATGTTAGTATTCTGGACCAGCTCTCAAAGAATGATAACATACGTTCCCGCAGCGCCGAATTGGCCGGCGCCTCGCCAGCCGAGCAGGTCGCAACCAAGAGAGCAAGAGCAGACAACGAAGCCAAGAAGGGCACTGAATCGCAGCCAAACAACAGCGCGTTAGCAAAGTGTTTTAATTCACGGTGACAGTGCTCGGTCCGGCTTACAGAGGCGTGGGGTTCGCAAAAGTCTGCCGAAGATTTCCCTTGACGCGATGCTGGGGCGAGAGGTAAAGCTTCTCAAACATCTCGGGAGTGATGCTGATTGATCCACCGGTGCGGAAGCGGGTCAGGACTTCGTCCTCCTGTTCGGAGCTGAGCGAGCCATCTTCTTTGTTGCGGGCGGCCTCGATGTCAGTCTCGTAGGCGGCCCGGGTCGAGGGGCCGTTGTCTAGCTCCGTCGCGGTAGCAGAGTCCTCAAGAGGATGAGTATTGTCGTAGGAGGACATCGCGAGGTGACGAGAGACGGATCAAGGGGACTGGTGTGCTGTACTCGGAAGAGCTAGAGAGACGGGAGTGGAAATCTGGCTCGGACAGGGCTGAGAGCGGGCTTATATAGGTCAAGGCAAGGCTGCGCGAAGAGCGGGGAGGACGAGGCAGATAGGGTAGCGAAACAATGTCAAAACTTGATCGACAAGACGACGACGGCGTCCGATCGCAGGCGGTGACCACAACCGAGTCAAAGACCCGCATGTGGCTGGGGCTTCAAGTAGCAAGATGGCCGGATGCCTTGTGTCTGTTGCGGGTCAGCACAGACAACGGAGATCCCGGTCCCCGCACCATCATGGTGTTCGTTGGGGGAGGGACTAGCAAGAAGACATATCAGTAACGAGGACGACGGCGTCGATGTCGCAGACCTTAACGGCGGCGACAGCGACGCAAGACTGCAGACGAACAGGCAGTTGTCTCTCCGCTCTGCTCAACGCGGGCGGGCACGTCGGGCTGCTCCTGCTTCTGTTGCCAGTCGCTGACTCGCTGTTGGTTTGCTGCCGTGTCCCGGGCGCCGCCTATGTCGTGTAGGTAGGCAGCCCAATGGGCAGCACGGAGAGGGGCCCACAGACGGACGGACGAGTGCCATGTGAGAATCACACAGGCTCTCGGCAAAGCTTCACTTGCAGCCCCGCAGCCACAAAGGCAAGAAGTGAGCGAGCGCCGGGCTCCGGATTGATATATCAGTCCGTCGTCGCTCGGCCTGGCGTCCTGTCGGCTCGACGACTGTCGGAGGACTGGTCTGTGCCGCAAAATGCGGGGTGTGGAAGTGCGGGAGTGTGGCGGCGCGGAGATATATTGGCGGAGTGTCAGGACAAGCGTGTGGCTGGAGGTGCCCCTGTTTTTGCAAAACCAGGGGGGCAAGGAACCGTCGAGCGGGGCCATCACTGGCCCATCATGGCCATCACTGGCCCGGGATCTTCTTCTCCGGGCCTCGCAGCAAACCCTCAGTCGAGCGGTCTTCTCGAAATAAGCAATAGCCGCACGCTCAAAACTGCATGTCCCGTAGTTTCTGCAGCCCCGCTCAAGAATGAAAAAGCACGGGCCGACTATGGAAACCTTGCGCCGTATTCTTCCCCCTGTGCAAAGAACTCTCCCGATTATTTCTATGACAACAATTCGAGAAAAAGCGAAATCATTTGCTATTAGTTGAAATGAAAACATCCACGTGCAGAGCTGTCCCGAGGTTTCTGCTCTGCCTTTCTCGATGGGCCAGCTAGAGAAACCTTACCCCGCATTTTCCCTCGCATTGGCCAATGAACCCAAAATGACTTTTTTATAAAGTCCAGCCACTTGAAAGCCATTATGGCAACTTATCAGTCAGATGCTCAAAGCATTATGATTGCCAAAACCGAAAGATGCTCAGTCGTCAGCCGGTACAATTGAGCACCAAACCAAACCGTAATCCACATTTTGACGGCTCTCAGAGTCCAATGTTATTCTCGCACCGCCGAAGTCAAAATATTCTCACGGGTGAAGAAGTGGCAGCCGCTCCTTACGGAGTAATCCAAATTCATGCAGATCATAATTGTCAGTTAGAAATGAAATCGCACATGAGCGCCATATCTGAACATCGGGCTAATTCTAGATTCGCTAGGACATCGCTATTGTGACGGGGAAATTTGGTTAGCCGTGATCCGCTTTGAGCTGCTTAGGGTTTTTGAGTAAAGAAAAATCTGTAGAACCAATATAGAACCCTTTCAATCCTTAGACGCATGTTTACAACACTTTAGAGAACCTTTAGGACCTTTACAACCCTTTCAAGAACCCTTACAACATTTAGAATAACCCTTTTAATACTTAGAACTCTTGGGGGTGTCGGAATAGCGAAAATATTCTTCTAGCACGAAGACAAATCAATCTGGTGCAATGCCACCCACGTTTTAGAGGCAGCCTGGGACAGTGCTAGGATGGTGAGATGGTGCTTAAAACACGGAAGGCTCTTTAATCGCTGCACATGACAAACAAGCCAAGTGCAGTTCTACCCAATTTACGAATATCGCCGACTAAATTGCTTCTATGGTACTGAAAACACGGATTGAAAACTGTCATTTTTAGGTCACCGGAAGCAATCCTGAAATCAAGTGCAATGCCGCCCAGTTTACAGAATTGGCTACTTATATTGCCAGTTTGGTGCTGAAAGCACGGTGTCCTGCTCCTCCTGTTTTCTTGCGAACACCAAGATTCTCCTCAAAATCAGGGTTCGGGGTGCTGAAGATGCACTGTAAGTAGGCACGTGACGATTCTTGGGAAGAACGTGCGGTGGTATCCGACGGTGTATTGATTAAGGTTTGTTCTGCGGGCCTTCTAGAAGCCGAAGCCGAAGTCGAAGCTTTTTCTTTAAATCATATGACACATAGAGTTGCTACCTCGGCGGCTGGACTAAACGAGATCTCAGGGTTGCAGCGGGAAGCGATGCTGAATGCGGCCCGCTATGATATTCATAAGACCGATGAGCAGCGCCGTGTCGGCTGCGGTTAGGTCCGCGGAGCAAAGGGGCGCGAGGGTGGGATTGGTTGGCATGCACACGTGCGACGCAACATTCCCAATGCTAGAGCATGCGGCCGGCCGCATCATATCATGCGTATTTTAGGCAACAGCTGCATATGCAGTGTGCCGCAGCCGTCGGAATGGCGGAAGTGAAGACGGAGGAAGGACGGTGGGGCGATGGTGGTGGTGGTGGATGGCGGATGGTGGGCCCTTTCTCCTTTAGCGTCGTGGCGAGTCCGGCCAGCGTGACTGGCTAGCAAACAAGCTTGGAGGAGCCAAAAGGGAGGAAAAAAAGGGCGCAACAACCACACAAAGTGTGACGGTGGCAACGACCATAAAAGCAAAAAGCAAAAAGGCAAAGGCTGAAGAATGGATCCAACAAACAAAAGCAAAAAATCAACAACAAAAAGCAGGAGGAAAAGAAAAAAAAAAGAGGGAAAAAGGACGCGTCGTAACAGTGTCTGGGGAACTGCGAATCGCCGCTTATGTTGCGTCACATGCCGCACGTTCTTCTTGGTTGTTGTGACAGGCTGCAAAAATAGCAACCACGCACAACCTCAATCCAGTCCGATTGAGCCGATCCGATAGGGACTTGGACCTCAGCCCTTAGGGCCGTTCTTAGCACCCCTTCGACATGATATCATCACACCATCATACGTAGAGTCATACAGCCGTCGCCGCTCTCTGCCGTTGGCAATCTGCCGCAGATGGCTGTCGAAAGTTGCTGCCCTGCTGGGGGTTGCCTGCCGCGGACGATTGCTTGTTCTTCCCCGTGCGATGTGTGAACTCCGACCGGGATGCCGGCTGCCGGCCGGTGCACAGCAGGAATGCCGGTGGCGGGGGAGGCCGGCCGGAGATGGCGGTTGGTCACACTGTGCCCTGCCGCAGCCCCGAGTCAGGTGGCCGTTTGTTAGCGCTTGTTAGCGTTTGTTAGCGCCCGGAGCATTTTTGCCGCAGAGGAAAAAAGTCGTCCGGTTCGGGCCAGAACGGGAATAGCGCCGGCTTGGCACCGGCCCGGCCCGTGCGTTCCTGTGACCCCGGAATTTCCAACCTTCTGACCCTTTTTTTTTTCCCGTGGCTTGTTATTTTGTTGCCGTTCTCGGCCTTGCCCGGCGCCCTACATATAAAAGGGCCGCCTCAGCTCGCCCCCCGGACCGCCCTGCGTCTCTGCACACGTCTCGCACACAGTCTCTCGTCACTCGCTTCCACCGCTTCCACTAGCTACCACTCAATGGCCGCCTCCGCCGTTCACGCCCCCGTCGTCGCCGCGTCCCTCCCCGTCGAGCCCCCGGCAATCGTCGACACCCACGTCGCCGCCGCTGACGTCGCCGCCGCCGACGTCGCCACCACCCCACTCCCCAAGAAGCGCACCGTGCTCGACCTCTTCCGGCTCGATAACAAGGTCGCCGTCATCACCGGTGGTGCCCGCGGCCTCGGCTACGCCATGGCCGAGGGCCTCTGCGCCGCCGGCCTTGCCGGTATCGCCATCCTCGACCTCCAGTCCGACCTCGGCAACGACGCCTGCGCCCGCCTCCACGCCGAGTTCGGCGTCGACGCCCGCTTCTACCGCCTCGACGTCCGCGACGAGGCCTCCGTCCAGGACGCCATGGACGCCATCGTCCACGACCTCGGCAAGATCGACATCCTCGTTTGCTCCGCCGGCGTCGCCGACCTTGTCCACGCCGAGGACTACGCCCCCTCCAAGTTCCGCCGCGTGATCGACATCAACCTGAACGGCTCCTTCGTCTGCGCCCAGGCCGCCGGCAAGCACATGATCGACTCCGGCAACGGCGGCTCGATCATCTTCATCGGCTCCATGTCGGGCTCCATCGTTAACTGGCCCCAGCCCCAGGCCGCCTACAACGCGTCCAAGGCCGGCGTCATCCACCTCATGAAGTCGCTCGCGGCCGAGTGGGCCCAGCACCGCATCCGCTGCAACGCGATCTCGCCCGGATACATGGACACGCCCCTCAACTCGTCCTTCGAGGGCACCCTCTTTGGCGAGTGGAAGCAGCGCACGCCGATGGGCCGTCTCGGCCAGCCCGAGGAGCTCGCCGGCGCCGCGCTCTGGCTCGCATCCGACGCGAGCTCGTTCTGCACCGGCAGCGACATCCTCATCGACGGCGGCTACACCGTTCTGTGAACAGGTCGCTCTTAACTTTTTTTTTGCATTGTACATATTCCATTGTGTCCTCACTTCCGCGACTAGACTTTGCGGTTGACGGCATGTCATTAATTTTGGCGAATCATCAAGCTACATATTCATACTTGGGTTTTTCATTTTGTTCTTATCATTCCTTGGTTTGTTTGTTTTAGGTATAAAATGCGGGAAAGGCGGGGGTGTACAGGTCGTCATGTTAATCGTTAATAGTTGTGTGTTGTTCAAATAAATGCCGGTTGTATTTATCATCAATTTTTTCCTTATGGCGTGCTCGAGGTCCTGTGGTGCTCGAGGCCGGTCTGGACGCGCTGCAGCGCTAATGCAAGACCCACACATCGCACATATGCAATTACATGCAGTTCCGGCTGTCGCACAAGGTTCTGTCAAAGCTTTGACTCATCTCGGCACGTGAGGACCCTGACTGTTCTGCGCATGTCTCTCGGAGCTTGTTTTTATTTCCGAGTCACGTGGCAGTGATGCAGAGGGGCTTGTACTGTGCCTGGACGTATGGCTCAGACTATTTGCCCAACTATCATATTGCAGTCCGTTGCAACTAGCTCTCCCTCCCTCATCAATCTACCCATACCAACAATGGCCCCGGTTGTACTTGTCACCGGCGCTTCCAGAGGTGCGCTGCTCCCCAATTGAGCCCTCCCGCTTCCCCCCGGCATGATCTAACCGTTCTCGGCCAATCAGGTCTCGGCGCGGCCATCGTCGAAAAGCTCCTCGCCGAGGGTGCCAGCGTCGTGCTCGTCGCCCGCACCGCCGCGCCGCTCGCCGCGTTCGCGGACGCGCACCCGGGCAAGGTCGCGTACTTGACCGGCGACATTGCCGAGGATGCCGTCAACGCGGCCGCGGTCAAGCTCGCGGTCGACACGTTCGGCCGGCTCGACGGCATCGTCTTCAACGCCGCCGTGCTCGATCCGATCGCGGCGATCGGCAAGGCCGCAGTGGCAGAGTGGCGCAGGCTGTACGACATCAACTTCTTCGCCCTCGTCGCCGCGCTCGGCGTCGCCGTGCCGTACCTCAAGCAATCCAAGGGCAAGGTCGTCTTCATCTCGTCCGGCGCGACCCATCATTACTTTGTGAGTCCTTCTCCCACTCTGTGACCATCTATTCTCCGTCCAAAGTTCTGACCACTGCGAAAAGTACGGGTGGGGCGCGTACGGGTCGTCAAAGGCCGCGACGGACCATCTCGCCGCGACGCTCGCGGCCGAGGAGCCCGACATCCAGAGCATCTCTCTCGACCCAGGCGTGATGGACACTGAAATGCAGGTCGCCATCCGCGACACCCGTGCGTATTTCCATCTGTCCCCCTTTTACCTGGCCATGCGCGCAATTCTGACAAGAGGCACACCTGCAACAGACGGCGCGGAAATGAGCGCGGAAGAACACGACCGCTTCCTCAAGCTCAAGTCCGAGAGCACGCTGTCGCCTCCCGGCGTGCCCGGCGCGGTCGCCGTCAACCTCGTCACCCGGGGCTGGCCGAGCGAGATTAACGGCAAGGCTTTGCGGTGTGTTTTTTTTTGTCTTCCTCTTGCGACGCGTTCCTTGTGCTAACCTTTCTTTGCATCCAGGTTTACGGCGGACGAGCTGGCCGACTACGCGTGATCTATTCTTTATGTTTTTATAGGTCAATCTTCAATGTCATTACTTCACAATGCATATTCATTCTATTTCGAATGATTCACTGTCCTATCAGCGGGCGGCTTGTGCCGAGATTCAAAACTCAATCTGCGCCAATCTCTAAACTCTATTTCAGCTTCACTCGTCTCCGAACAAGCAAAGCTCCCAGGCAGCCGCCATTCGACCCGCCGGCTGTCTTGCCGCAGGTAAGCCAGGGGCACAACAACACAGAAAATGCCGATACTCACGAGCTCGACCGCCGTCGTCATGCTCGCAACGGGCTGGCTAGTGGCCACCGGCAAGTCGGAAGCGCCGGGCCTGTACACGCAAGTCCGCTCGTCACGATCGTCGTGGACGAACGCGGCCGTGGGCGAGAGTGCTGGGGACGAGAAGGATGGGTTCGGCGCGGCGGTCGCACCAATCTTCACCGGCACGATCGAGGACGTCGAGACCGCGCTCGTGTCCCAGCACGCTCGCCTCGCCACCCCCGCGCCACGCGCCTCGCGGCCGTGCAGGAGCTCTCTCGTGTTCGACCTCACGGGACTCGTCGCCATTCTCGTGGCCGCGCTCGCCGTCTTCGCCGCCGCCCGCGCCCTCGCGTGGCTGCTCCGGCTCGAGTTCACCCAGCGCGCGGCTGCCTACCACCTCTACGCCGAGCTCGCCCGCCCGGCCGGCGCGCACGCGCCGGGGCGCTCGATCATGGCGGTCGACCGCGAACTGAACGGCGGTGTCTTCGCGGCCGCGACAGTCTGCTCTGGCGGGTCGACTATAACAAGACAATGTCAGATTGAGGTTGTCGCATCACGGAGTAGCATGAGGCGTGTGCTCTTTTTGGGAGTTTAATGGTTTTGGTAGTTTTGAGTAAATAGATTGCTGGATGCCGTTCTGGTCTCGATGCAGTTCGAATTTACGGGGTGAACGTCCGCCATGCCGACCGCCTCAGGTCACTAGAAACGACCTAGACGCGGGCGTGAACGATGCAGTCCCTCATAACCAAAAGATGTAGAGCTGTGCTTGGCTGATCCCAAGCAAATATTCACGCCTGTGAAGTGAACTGGTTTAAGTCAGGGTGATCAAATGTAAATAGCCTGCATGTTACGAACTGGGCAGAAAAATTAGTATGTATATTCAGCAGGTTTTGGACAAGTTTTCTCACATCTACCTGGGAGTTGCACAGAATCAACACGACGAGCCATACGCGAGCCAGGCAAATCAGGCGTTCAGAACGACTGGCTGCTTGAGGAAGCTCACGCGAATTGTTCAGCTGCGACGTGGTGTTAAAACACAGAAACGAAGCATGGAAGCGGCTGAAAATAATTAATGACGTGTACATAGTACATATATAAGCTGCCATGAGATCGTGTCAGGGCGAAGCGCCCGCAATTCCATGCTCAAAATTGACTCGGATGTCCACAAAGCATATACGAGGCGCCCCTCCAATCCCTCTGCTTCTCTTTACTTTCCTTTTTTGTCGTCACTTCATCGCCAAGCTATCGCCCGGCTCTCTGGCTCTGACTTGCTATTCCACCTCTTCACAAGAAGCCCTCTTCAAGGACGGACGCTGCCGCAGCAGATCGTGTCACTTTGAGTCATCAAGCGCCAGTCTCTTTCTCGTCATACTTGATGGCTTCTCATTTGCCGATCTCGCCGATCTTGCAGACTGTAGCCAATCCGGGCGGTTCGCAAGAGTAAATCATGGCTAGGCACAAACAGAGCATTCTTCGCCTGATAATGGACTTAATCGTCGCACTACCCAACAATTGCGGACGACGTTCCCAGGATCCAGACGCGACAACAAGCACGCTTTCACGGTATTTATGATTGATAGTTTAACAATTATTGCAAGCTGAACTGACATTGGACTACAGCCACGAGACCCATTTGTCCTATTCGAGGTCACGGCACTCCGCTATCTCGCAGCAAAGCATGGACGCTTCGCTAACTTGTATGTAGTACACTGTGTATTGTGCTAACGAAACCATACACACAGCGACGTTGAGTATCATAATCGCAGCGGGAGGTTGATGAGAGGTCGTGCGAATTGTGTTTGCTTTGAATACCCTTCTGATGTTTTTCGTTTGTATTCTGATGCGTACAGATAGGGACGTGATAGACTTGGGACGGAGCGCACGTAAGAAATATGGCCAGGGACAGCCATAGAACTATTGATGGACATATCATATGAACGTTATCTCTATAGAAGCATCGTATATAATGTGAAATATTATGGCAGAATGAGATAGTTTGTATCATAGAATAAGCTGTGCAATGTAGCATAGGTTACAAAGAAGTGACACGCCCTCACAGCAAAATGAAAGCAGCAATGCTGTTTTGTATGGTTTTACAAATAAATCATACAGTCGAAAGACACAACTCAACAGATTCATGCTTGACAATGGGCATAGTGAGGCCAGTGCTATTACTGCAGGGCAATTCGGTCAACGGGGAAATATAGCAGGTTGAGACCCGGGCAGCCAAATACAATTGCTGGAGAAGGAGGGATTGGGTTGGGGAGGGAATATGTCGAAGGGTACATCATCAAGGAGCCAAATAATTTCGCGTCCTTCGGGACACATGGTCAATTTGAAACGATACAGAGAAGATTAGCATGGCCCCTGCATAAGGATGACACGCTATGATAAAGAGAGTAAATGGTTTTTTTTGCCGGTTCGATTCTTGACCACTGCGTGTACGATTTAATTTTTTCAATCTTTTTTTTTTGGGCCCATTTATTTTTGTATATGAAAGCAATTGCAGTCCTTCCTTTCCATGTAAATTTGAATAAATTTTTTGAGAGCTGTCGGGAGTATTTATCGTAGAACGAAGCGCGAATTGGGGAACTCTTATCTAATCGGAGTCAAAAGTTGGGATGAACACTGACCATCATTGATACAGCAAATCCCAATCACAATTCCACGGAAACGATTAGCCTGCATTTCACGATATAAAAGGCTCGATTTGGCTTTTGCAGAATTTATACATAGACAATTAGCAGACAATGACCGGCAGCACTCCCGTTATTCTTGTTACTGGCGCGTCAAGAGGTACGATACAACATGGTCGATTGATACAGGCGTTTGGGAGAGCTCGAATTACGTACTAACCGCAGTGTGTGCCTTCACTATTCTTCTGAACAGGCCTTGGGTTCAATATCGCCGAGAGGCTTTTGACAGGGCCGACTAAGGCGAAGGTTATTGCTCTTGCCCGGTCGGAAGGCGGTTTGAAGGAATTGGCTGAGAAATATCCCGGCCAGGTCGAGTACGTCGTGATTAGCTGGTTTTTTTCTTTTCCGGGGCATCGCGCCGGTGTGGCTGGCAGCCCGCCAATGGCAACAATTTGTCTGACGACGTTAGCACAGGTATATGACTGGCGATCTTGCGGACTACGAGACCGGCGTGAAGGCAGTGAAGCTCGCCATTGACAAGTTCGGGTGCCTGTCCGGGATCGTGTTCAACGCCGCGGTGATCGCGCCCGTGGCGACGGTCGCGAACGTCGACATCGACGCGTTCAAGACGCTGTTTGACATCAATTTCTTTTCCAGCCTTGTTACTGTAAGTTGTAATACTCGTCACATTATATCAAGACATGTGGACTTGAGAATGTTGACATGACTACCTTAGCTGAAAGCGGCCATTCCGCACCTGAGACAGACAAAGGGAAAGATCGTCTTTGTCTCATCTGAGGCGTCATATGAATCACACTTTGTAAGTAGCATAAACAAGTGTCGTCGTTACTCTGTGCTCGGAGTGCTAAGGCGGTATCTGGGTTAGTACGGATGGGAGGCGTACGGCAGCTCGAAGGCGTGTGTCAACCACCTTTGCGCCACTCTCGCCGGCGAGGAGCCCGACATTTTCTCGATCTCTGTCGATCCCGGCGTGATGGACTCGGCAATGCAACAGGAGATCCGGGAGAAGCGTAAGTTTTCGCACGGCGAGCCTTTGACACGTACTTTGTGCGTGCTTGACTGACGAGTGTAATTGCCTGCAGATGGTGAGTCCATGACGAGCGCACACCACGAGTATCTCACAAAGATCAAAGACGACGGCTCGATCGCGTCGACGGACCCACCCGCGTCGGTCATTGCCAATCTTGTTTTGGATTGCCCCAAGGAATTGACCGGAAGCTACCTTGCGTGAGTCTTAATTTCATTCTATGGACCGGTTTGGTGTGTGATTGTAGCTAATGCTTGGACGACCAGATTCAATTCGGCGACACTGAGCCCGTACTTGACTGCGTAGGGCCGTGAATGATTAACAGGCATTCCAAATGACATTCGTAATATTTTAATTTATGTCGCACGTAGAAGCAGAAATCAACGAATTTAATGTCCCTTATCCTAGATGCAGAGAACAAGTGTGTCGTAGGCATGGTTCCGTGGGGTCATGGGCATGTCGGGCACTTACATGTCCCAATCAGGCAATGCCTGTGCTTGCGGCTCAAAATGTGGCTGACGTCAGTCATTCTCCGTTGATTGAGAATCGAAACTCGTTAGTGTGGACGACGAAGCAGAGAACATATAACGAGTATTGTCGGCATGACATGTTTAGCTCTTCATGGCTTTTAGGAGATGAGCAGATGGGCTGTCGTTGACTTGTCTCAGCCATTGGTGCCGACCCGGGAATGCAGCTGTAACAAGACACGAGAGCCTAATGAGTCAAATGCCGACACTCCACCCGCGAGTATGAGCACCAGCTAAACTGCCAATCACTCTGCCATGATGATTATCGTAGCGCTTGTAAGTGTAAATTACTAAAAATACAGTCAAGAATGAGTGGGAATTGAAAGTGGGTGGTGATGCGGATTGATTGGGAGTGTTGGGTCACTACACTACTGTGGCGGGCCCGCACCTGACATGACCGAAGCCTCTTGCTCCGGCCTATCCTTGCACCCATTTCCTCCCGTTTCCTTATTCTCCCCGTAGCACTCTAGCGTGACCCTTCTCGCCGAGACCTCTCTTCGCCGCCGATTCTTGTAGGACCGCGCTTTGTCTACGATTTGTGCCGCGGGAACCGACGGAGACCCTTACCACCCCACGGCCGTCGGCGCTCGGGATCGTCGATTAGTACGCATTCCGTCGACCCGCTTCCGTCCACCTCTCGCACTCGCAGCATCCCCCGAAGCCATCTGACGCGGCGCTCGACTCTGCTCTTCTCTGACTCGGCACTCCGGCGTATACCGAAGGTATGTGCTGTCCGCTTTATCCCCAGGCTGGTCGGGCTCGGCGTGTTTGCCCCATGATTTAGTGACGCGCGGCGGTTTGGTATTCATAGCTAACCAATCGACCTCACCAGCATCCATAGCGGACTTCGCTTTTCCGTCTCCGTTCTACTCTCCTTGCTCACGGCGGCATGAGATCTATTTTCTTTTAGGACTTTGCTGTCTTTATTTCGTGTGCGTTGTCCTTTTATATTCAATCGCCGTGCGCTGCATCACCCACACGAGCACGCACGATCGTAGACCGTCATATGGACCTACGATCTCGACACAAGAAACCCGAATCTTCTGCATCCTTAGTCCGCTTGCCGTTGCGCTCTCGCAAATCTCAGCAGGTTCATTCGCAGTCTCAGTCCGGACGTGATCCCAAGCTGACCTCTCCCGCCCGCGTGACCTCCACAACCGCCAGTTCCGTCGCCGCCGCCGCCGCCGCCGCTGCCCCGTTGACAAGGTCCAGAGCTCGCAAGGCGACAAGTGGTCTCCCGACAGCGGCCCCGATTTTGTCCCCACTCGGCCCATCCCAATCCACAAGGTATGTCCTCCTTGTCTGTGTGGTGCCCACCCGCATACACGTCTAACGTACACTTGTCTAGATCTAGGACAGCAGCTGGCATAGCTCCGTTCCCGCAAGCACTTTCACTACCTCAGCGTCAGTCACACAAACGCAAACGCAACACTCAGGTTTCTCTGGCAGACGATCTTGCCAGCGAAAATACGAAAGAGAGAGGATCTAAGCGACCCCACCTGCCACCAAAAGACCGGCCTTCCTCGCCTTCCGCTACGATCACCTCAAGCAGCGCAGTAAAGGCACCAGCTTCACCACCCGAGGGCAGCCCGCACAAGACGAAAGAAGGAGAATTGAACATGACATCCAGTGGAGGCCACAGCGGCCACGGCGGCGCTGGCAGCAGTAGCAGCGGCGCTAGCAGCAGCAGTCGGCGCATTCGCAGCCATTTTGACCTGGAAGCCGAGTTGCAAGACTTCGTCGCATTGCACGCCGCGGAAAGTACGACTGGCTCGAGACTGGGCTCCGCCGGTCTGCTACCTTCGCACTCCAGATATGCATCCGGCAGGCACCCCCTGTTGAGTGGTATTTTCAGCAGCGGTCGCGATGAGACGGACAGCGTCGGCGTCATTGGCGATCACGGTCGCCAGCACGCCAACGAGACCGGCGAAAGCCACGGCGAGGGTGAGTCCTATGACGACGACGAAGACGACGATGACGATGACGACGACGAAGAGGACGAAGGAAACTACGACGACGACGAAGAAGACGAGGCCGACGATGACAATATGTCGGACCGCCACGCTCTCTTTGGAAACCCCGACTCAGACCCGATTCTGTCCTTTGGCGACCTTATCGGAGGCGAGCCTTACGATGGGAAATATGGCACGGAAAGCGAAGGGTCAAAGCTGAATTTCGTCTCACAGTTCACTGACTCGGTGAATTCACTCAAACAGCGAGACAATCCACAAAAGAGAATGGACGCCTTACAGCGAATAAGCGATAATATTCTTTTTCGCTCAGACGACGTCATCCAAAACGCCTTGGCGCTGTCTGCCGAGCCTCTAGTCGAGGAGTTCGCGGATATTCTGTCGAATCCTATCTATGGCGAGGACGATACAGAATCTGTTCTTCTTGCCTGCCGCAGTATTCGCTACCAGGTTGACCTTGTCCCCCGATCCTCCAAGATCGTCATTGAGCGTGGCATGCTGTCGATATTATGCCAGAAAATGATGCAAATCGAGTACATCGAAATTGCCGAGCAGATCCTTCTGGTAAGTTGTGCCCTTTGCAAGACCATATGCTGGACTTGCAAATGCTAATCCATACTTGCAGATTCTAAAGAGGATTGCGGTGGACCATCCAGTCAGCATTACCCGACAAGGTGGGCTCGCCGCCAGCCTTCGATTCATCGACTTTCTCCCGATATACATGCAGAGAACCGCTGTCGATATCGCGGAACACTGCAGTCGGGCAATTCCGCCGGATTGTTTCGACACGTTTTGCGAGGTCATGCCTATGCTCGTCAACACGCTAATGGGCTCGGATAAGCACATTGTCCAAAGCGGCTGCTCCTGTATTGCCAGCATTGTGGAGAACATCGCTCCTCAAGGTGCGGGCAAACTCGAGGAGATCGTGAGCGATGATCTGTTGGTTCGTGTGCTTGATATTGTGAACCCGGTGCATACGAATGTCGATGGACAGGAAATCCGCCTGAATTGCCTGAAGACACTATGTGCCAGTGCCAAAGCGTCGCCAGGCCTGGCGGCTAAGATATTCAGTCTCGGCACGACTGATGTCCTTTTTAACATGCTTACTGGCGAGCAGCCACCATCCGATTCACAGATTGATGATCTAATTAATAGCGACGGTACTGCTTCGCAGCTGACGGTCCACAGCCTACACAGTGAACTGCTTTCGGCATTGAATCTCATATGCGAATTGCTTCCGGGTGTCGAGGAAAATGATGTGCCCGAAACCAGTAAGATCTTGAAGATCTATAGCAAATTTCGCATGGACACGCCAGAATCGAAAAACATCCGGATGGAGTCATTTAAATCACAAGAGAAGCGCATGCGCTCATTAATCGTTGTTTGGCTGCCCCTCCTTGCGAACTTATATCTCTACACTATGGAGCCAACAGTTCGACATGTGATCGCTGTCATAATTCTCAAGGTAATTCTGAATGTTGACGAAGAACTGTTACCGCAGTCTTTGAAAGCCGTCAAATTTTCGTCTATCCTTGTCTCGATGCTCTCGCAGACTGACAAGATTGGAGTGCTCGCGTTTGGTCTGCAGACGTCCTTCATCTTGCGCAAGCGGCTACCTGATTGCTTCTGCGAAGAACTTGAGCGTGATGGTGCCGCTGAGGAGATTGTCGTCCTTTCCCGGATGGCAAGTAGTATCGAAACTCTATACTGCGAGTTCTTGGAAGATCCCGAGGAGGACGACGAATACGACGAGTACGAGGACGAGGAAGACGTAGGCGAAGATGATCTTGTATTGGATGGCGAAGGAGACGAGAAGCACGGCCTTGATCGCTCAACAGCGCGCGAAGCCCTACGACGTATACCGATTACGTCCTTCAACGCAAGCTATTACCTGATTGTGGCTAAATGCGCCGACCAGTTGGCTGCGGATTATGCGAAAGATATTTCAGATTCCGGCCGGGCCGGACCGACCCACAGCGAGGACCTTAGGAGACTGGCGACAAAACTTGCTACGCGAGAGTCCCTTGAGAAATCGTTCCGCGAACTTTCCGTTTATTTTAATTCCCAGTCAGCTTCTTTTGCATATGTGGACCTAATGCGTTCTGGATTTTTAAAGACTCTATTGGACTTGTTCACGACAGGACCCGGGAATGAGCAAAAGTCGGCCAAGCAGGCATTCACGCGTGTATTTGCGAGCTCTGCCAATCCAGCAAGAAAGATTTCCCACCTTAGCTTGCTGATTTCCATGTTACAGGAGCTGTTGTTTCGCTTTGAAAATTTTGAAGTGATAACGGCTGCAAGAGAAGGTACGTCCTATGATCCGTTTTTTTTTTGGAAGGCAAGTCTAACTCGTTCTCCGCAGAAGAAAATTCCGATCCACTTCGGGCGTTGTCCCGAAAGATTCGGCTGAAGCTTGTTCGTGAAGACGACGCCGAGGATGACACCAGCCAGAGTGTGGTTGTTTCTATTCCTGTTGTGGCAACATTCCAGACTCTTGAAGATTATGTACTGAAGGTAATGAATAGACAGCGCAATGCTGCATTGGCTGCTGGGAGGTCCATCACGGAGGCGCGGTCCTTTCATGATGTCGCTGCTCTACTTGGCTCGGGATCAAGCCTGGAAGTGGCGACATTTGATTCAGACGGACTCGATGCGGATTTGGGGCTTCCGCTGGGCCGCGTGGCGAGAACGATATCTTCAGGCTCAGAGGGTAGCGACGCTCACACGATTGCGTCGCGTTCGGACGCAGACGAGTCGCGCATAGGGTCATCGTGGTCGTCGACGTCTATGCATTCTGTTTCTGCCCATGACTCTCATGTGCAGTTCAGCATATACGGCAGGCCTGTGGAGAACGATGCCACGATTTTCAGCGGCATTTACAAGTACAGCACCGACCGACAGGAGATTATGAGCCGCATTGTGGATAAGACTTACACAGTTCAGTACCGCACGGTTTCCAAGGATACTTCTATGACACAAGCCGTCGACCCCCAGTCGGACAAAGGCATGGAGGTTATTGAAAGTGGTGGAATTCTCGACCTGGTTTTCAAACTGCTCAAGGTTCTGTTCGAATTGAATTCTAGTATTCCGGACGTCTTTGACAATGAGGATGCTCGTGTCAGTGCAGTTCCTGTTAGCCAGTTTGTTAATTCTAAGCTGTCTGCGAAGCTGAAGCATCAGTTGGATCAGTCACTCATTGTTACAAGGTATGTTATAGTAAAAGTTCAGAAAAATTATTGTTTGAGATCTTCTAACCCTTCGTCTAGCTGTTGCTTCCCGGACTGGAACTACTACATCATGAATTATTACCCGTTTTTGGTTCCGCTGGAAACTCGATATTTGTTCCTGCAGGCCACAACGTTTGGCTACTATCGATCGCTTGACCGGCTGAAGAGTCGAAACCAAGTTGACGTACATGATCGAGGTACGAATGCGACGTGGACATTCCGTGCACCGAGACACAAGGTTAGAATTTCTCGCAGTCAATTGTTGCAGAGTACGATCCGAGTGCTTCAGTCCTGCAGCTCATCACATGGAATTTTGGAAGTTGAGTACTTTGACGAGGTCGGCACTGGCTTAGGACCAACTTTAGAATTTTTTGCCAGTGCCAGTCTCGAATTTGCCAAAAAGCAGTTGAATATGTGGCGCGCAGAAGAGTCTGATTCGGCGAGCGAATATGCATTCAGCAAGCAAGGTTTGTATCCGGCACCCATGTCGGACGCCCAAGCGAGCACCGAGGCGGGAAAGAAGATTCTTGACATGTTCTCTACATTTGGGCAATTCATGGCGCGCGCCTTAATCGATTCGCGGAGACTAGACATCCAGTTGAATCCAATGTTTTTCCGTGCATGCCGACATGACTTTACTCCCGCGGTTTATTTCGTAAAGGAGGTCGATTCCCAGTTTGCAAACTCGCTAGCAATTTTGGAACAAGTGGCAAGGAAGAGACAGGAGATACTGGCTGACGAGTCTTTGAGCTCCGAAACACAAACGTCATTGCTGCGTGCTATTTCGGTCGACGGCGTATCGATGGATAGTTTAGCTCTTGATTTCACACTTCCTGGATATCCGGATTATGAGTTGATGCCAGATGGTGCAAATGTCGAAGTGACAATCGACAACGTTGACGAATACATCCACCAGGTTACAGAAGCTCTAATGGGCCGTGGCATTGAAAGGCAAATAGATGCTTTCCGTTCTGGATTTTCTTCTGTATTTCCATTCAAGGCGATGCAACCATTTATGCCAAGCGAACTCTCAGCAATGTGCGGAGGTGCCAATGCAGCGTGGTCGTTGCAGATGCTAGTAAGCGCGATCAAGGCGGATCATGGTTACACCATGAGCAGCCTGACGATCCAGAATCTTTTGGAGGTAATGGTGGAGTTCACGAGCGATGAGCGCAGAATGTTTTTGCGGTTCGTTACCGGAAGTCCGAATTTGCCAATTGGTGGCTTCAAGGCTCTTAGTCCTGCGTTCACCGTCGTTTGCCGAAATAACGATCCTCCTTTGAAACCAGACGATTACCTTCCCAGTGTTATGACTTGCGCGAACTACCTCAAGATTCCTAACTACAGTTCCAAGGAAGTATTGCGGACAAAGATTTTGTTAGCAATGAAAGAGGGTTCAGGCGCATTCTTACTGTCATAAGCTTCACAGTCTTGTCGACTGCTTCTCTTTTTTTTTTTATTTTATTTTGATATTTTAACAGTTTATGTTTCTGTTGGTTGTTATTGGGTCATGCGTTTTGTTTTGTTTGTGTGGGCGATCTAGTTTCTTGTTGCTTTTGTTTCAATGGCATATCGAGTTGAAATTTGTATAGCGCACTTTACTCTTGCTCTGTATTAATCATTTTGCGCAGTACCGGCAAGTTCTTCGACGGCATGCATTTGCGAAATGTTATGGGCAAATTTTCTTGTGTGATAGTGAGAGAAATGTTTAGTTCTTTGTGTTTTGTGGGCTTCACGCCAAATCTCTCTCCGCTTCATATATGGTTCTTAAGTGGTCTTGGGTGGGCTTTTGTTTTTCTTACTGGAATGCTTTCTTTGCAGGTTCTCATATGTACGTCGGGTTGAATAAGTTGTTTTGAACACTTAATAATAACTATAAGTCGTTTTGATCATAGTGTAGCTCTTCCCTTTCGAACTTTACAATTTGAAGAAGTAAAAAGAAAAGAAGAAAGGACTTATTGACCTAACAAGACCAAAAAAATGAAAAAACGATGTTGACAGGACTCGAACCTGCAACCTCCGGAAAACATCAGCCTGATGCATAAACCGAAATCCGATGCGCTCACCATTGCGCCACAACACCGTAAATCTAAAAAATCAATTTTGTTTTACGCATATAAAGCCCAATAAGGTTTTTTGAAGCGCTTGTGCCAGTGTAACAAACCAAAAATCTAATTTTGCAAGAAATGGGCATGTAGTGTAGGTGGTTATCGCGCTCGCTTTGCATGCGAGAGGTCTCCGGTTCGAGTCCGGACTTGTCCAATTTTTTTGAACGGCGTTGATTTTTTTTGTGCTGTTTTTAATCAATATTTCTTCGTGTTGTTAACTTTGTTCTTTATTAGAAGAGGAACTAAAGGCCGAAGAAACACCATCGTGAGCTAAGGTATTTTCTGATCTTTTCCGCTAGAATTCTCTTTTGAGACTGGATTGTGATTGTCCCTTTCTGCTCTCCAAAAGAGAAAAAATAAATTCAGAATTCAAGAGAGTTTTCTTATCATCCACCTTCGGATGATTGACTTTGTGGCGCATGTTGTCTCGGCAACCCCGGGTATATTTCTTGCTGATTATCTATATTTTAGAAATGGTCGCACATTTAAAAAAACGCCCGCCCATGAAGGATCATCAATCATCAATATGATTATGCGAGATTTTAACCAGCAACTGGCGTGTGAGAGTGAGACTGACCTAGTCGCTGCGGGTTAGGTTATACGTCTTGCGGCTCATCACTTCGACGCGACATACATTTCATAGTCACTTCAACGGCCGCTAGATAAATGTGCTCGCCACTGCTGGCTTGGATTTTTGATATTTACGAAACACCGACGGAGGTGGAGCATTTCTCGCTCTACTGTGCATTTTATCAGTACTTGGCCGCTCCAAACATTGACAGGTGAAGTGTAGACTAAGCCTAAGCAACTGTGCGTATTATCTCTTCTATCAAACGAAAAGATGCGAGGAAGATAGATATAGTGTTTGATAGCTTGGTAGTTGCTCGACTCACATCTACTTTTTAGCATCTTTCGGCGGATTTGAACAGCGAAATTTCTGGCTGTCCGCTTAGTACGTTGTCAGGCGTTGCTACCCTCTTCCACGAAGTAAGGGGATTGATTTTAAGACAAAGATTTTTATTGACCAGCCTCGTTGTCGTTCTTACACTTACGCTCTGCATTATCATACTTCGCCTTATCGGCCTCAATTGCGGCGAAACTATTTGTAAGTTGATGGTCTTACCCAACAATTATTTTCTGCACACGTTATCGATGAAAGAATTGGCCCGACAGCGTGACATAATAACCGAAGATACTGCGCCATAACCGCCCCTTTTGCTGGAAAGATATATTATATCCGCCCAACCTTTATCAGAAAACCCTAGCAAATATTTCATAAAATGATTGATAGATAACCTGACAGACTGACATAAGATCTTGAGTAGAAAATTGGCGTCACATGAAATTTGTAGTTTTCGCTTAGCATTGCAGCTTTCAGGGAGGGGCACAAATTTTAGATGATGGATGGATGTCAAACGACCTGCATATGCGGGTTCCTGCAGGTTGCGTGCTGTACGCCAAGGGGATGTCAAACATTTTGCACAAACGACAACTTCGACTCTTGCAAAAGCTCTCCATGAAATTCAAAAATTGGAAAAGCGGAGACGACAATAGAGCACCGAACTGACAAGGCATTGCGCAATATCTTTGCCTCATTAAAGCCGAGGATAGGCTAGTAACCCTTCCTTTTTTTTTGTTTTGAGGACAAGGAGGTTATATGTTCAAAGTGTGCAGGCCCCCGTATCATAGTGGTCCAGATTTCAAATTTTTTAAAAAAAGGGAGTGTGGCCGAGTGGTCTAAGGCGCCCGCTTCAGGTTTCTGCACAGAAATGTGACTGCTGGTCTCGCAAGAGGCGTGAGTTCGAACCTCACCGCTCTCAATATTTTTTTAATTGCTATGTATAATTTTTTCTTATCAGCTTTTTTTTTCTGACTTCTACAATTATTCAAATTGTTTTATTCCGTATGGGACATTCTTACAATACGCTCTGAAAGAGAGAATTTTGTTGATAGTCGAATATTTTATTCATGACAGCATGTAGCTGACCTTTTTAAATTGAAAAACAATTTGTTTGAGACAAGAAAGAGGGACGTCACCAAATCGGCCAAAGACGAAAATAACCCATGAGAAAATACCGGATAATAAAATAAAATGCAGAACAAAACCAAAATCAAATGCTTGATGATAACTAAAACCCGTTGATCCCAAAAAAATAAAATGCGTAAACCAAAATCACAACACAAAAACAAACTTCTGTAGTCTGTTTATTCACATGAAATCATAATCCTAGAACGAAAGACCGTGCCGAGAGCCAGACGCGGTACCAAGCATGCCGCGTTTGATGCGACGTCGTTGAAGCATGGAGTCACGCTTCAGTTTGGAACTCGATGTACTAGTGGTCATGTCGCTGGCCGTGTATCCGCATTGACCTGGAAACCATCGTTCAGTCAGAGGAAATGGAATCCAGCCTTCGTTTATGCCGTTAATGAAGCCCCAGGCGCCGGGACCGGCGTGCGACCAGAAAAAGTATCCGGAGCCCTTAACTTCGAAAAGATCCAACTGGGCCTCCATAAAAGCTCGAATGAAATTGCGAAGTAGCGACTGCCATTGCGACGAAGGATCGGAGGTGCATTGGCATCCTTCTTCGTAACACGATGAACCGGCCGTGGAGGTGCCGTTCGAATATATGCAGATATTGATGACGCCCGAGAATTCACCGGCATAAGTGGGCATAACGGCATTCGATGCCTCAAGTGTCGAGGAATAATCACATGTAGCGACCAGATGCGCGGCCCCATCGTATGCAAGGTCAGTGGCAGTGAATACCTGGTAGTAATGAGTGTCGAGACCGACAGATGAATAGGAGGGGGCACCGATTTCGGAAGGAAGGTTCGCCCAGTAACCGAGATCCATAAAGGAATCGTGAACAATAATCTGAAGGTTGGAAGTGTACGGCGAAAGGGCGGTATAGGCATCCTTATAAAACTGGCTCGTGACACTGACGTCGTTTGGAGACCAGGACACGGGCTCGTTAACAAGTTCAAGAGCGAGCACAACGTCGGAATAAGCATCCGAGGAATACTTTGCTGCTAGTGTAACGAGGATATCGATTGTGGCCTGCAAGTTTGCCGAATTTGACTGCCATTCAACAGATCCCGAATGCCCAGAGTTATCAAATCCGTTTTGTGATCCAGGAACTCCATGAAGGTCTATCCACACCACCATGCCTGCGTCTCTGGCCCATCCAATCGCTTGGTCAAGATAATCCATGGCGCCGAAGACATATGGCGTTGAGGTTGAAACATCCACGACAGACCAGTATCCAATTGGTATCCGCAGAGCATTTAAGCCATATGATGCGAGCTGCTGTACAAGCGCCTGATTGAAAAAGGAGGACCAGTGGTCGTTGAACGCGGCCGGTGCGTTGTCTGCGCCTAGCTGTTCGCCCAGCGTCCATTCGTCGACAGCGTCCGGCGCGAGATCCCAAATTGAGCCACCGAGCCACTTTTCCGCAACCAACCATCCTCCGATGTTAACGCCGCGGACAGGGGAGGGTGCGGTCGCTGCGCTGGTGGAATGACTAAATAGAGCAATGAGAGTGCTGCACTGAATGGCAGTGAGGGCGGTAAACGCAATGACAGAGTGGACGGCGGTCCGCATGGCGGAATGTGTGGCTTAGAACAGAAATAAAAAAACGACGTTTGACGAAAGGCAGGCAACAAGCAAAAATGAGCGACAATAGTAAATGAGTGCAGCAGAATGAGGAGGAGGAAGAGGAGGAGGAAGGACCCTGGCAAGACCAGGACAGATCTGAGGCTTCTTATTCTTCTCGCGTTCCTGCGTCATTAGGGTGAGGCTTTTGGTGTCTGAGATGCTAGCAGCACCCGCCATAGTTTGAAAATTCCCCGTGGATCTCGGCACATGTCGTCCGGATTGCGGCAATGGCTGTAAAAACCGAGGGGGTAGAGTGGGTATTCGGATAGGACGCCCGCCTGACGATGCTCCCTGGAGAGTGTTCCGTCCGGTAGTGGACCCCTGGCCAGCCTCGCGCGGCGTGTGGCTGGGTGGCTTGTGCCCAGGGGCTATGTCGACAACGTGTTCACCCCAGTTCGCTCCCGTCGTGTGGCTGGGCTTGCGGCCGGTTTCGTCCATCATCAAGCAGTTCTCAATTTGCCGTCATAATGCCATTGGATATTTTGTGTTCAGTCGTCTACAGCATGCGTCCGTCCCGTCTAGCGTCCCAAGATCTCCTCTTGTCGTATGTTTCGGTCCCTTGCATCCGGTCAAGCGCGAGCCGCCTTGCTCCACGTGCTGCTGACGCAAGACAGCTCGGATCGGAGCCGATTTCGCCTGTTTGCCATTCGTTATACATCAAAAAAAATGCACAATGCATCATGAAGCTCCTTAAATCTATCTATAATATATATATTTATATTAATAAACAGCCAGATTATTTACAAAGGAGAGGGACTCGAACATCCGAGATCGCAATCACCGCACCAGCCACGATTGGTCGACAAAGCTCCCCTTTGCTCCCAACACCGCGACACTGTGTCGTGCACCGCCTTCGTCAACAAGATATTTCTGCGCGACACGACGCACCGCAGCGCCGTCAACAGCCAGCAGTCTTTGTCGGCGCAGCTGCCGCATCTCGTCCGTTATGCCTTCCGAAAATGCAATCATGCCCTCCGCGTCAACACTGACCGGCGCGTCTATGCCCTGGAATACACTCAGCTTCGCGTCCGCCAGCTCCCGGTCGGTCCACGAACGTGACGCGGCATGTTCGCCGGCTTGAGAGATGACTCGCAACGTATTCGCGGCATCCGGGTCACGGTAGGAGTAGAATCCAAAAATGCCACCGGTACCGCTGTAGCTTGCGCCGCCTCCGTATGCCCCGCCTTTTTCTCGGATCTCCGTGTGCAAGTGCTTGTGCGTCAGGAGGTTGGCGAGAATCTGAAGAGCGGCTCCATCAGGGTGCGTGTACGGCACGCCACGGACACACACGCCGCTATAATTCACTTGAAACGGAAGCTCGTAAAACCTCTTCAAGATTCCCGGATTCCTATCAGTTGTCGCAGAAGCGACCGCTGAAGCTGCGACATCCACTCTAGGAAACGACTCGACAAAATGCTGTAACGCTGTCTCGTTCACGCTAACCGTCTCATGTCCGCACGTCAATGCGATTTTCATCGAATTGCTCCGAATAGCGTGCGTAGCGATTTCTCTCAACTTCCCCACGGCAATGTCGACGCCCGCATCGCCCTGAGCGTCCAGTTCTGTCACAAAGGACACTTGTTCCATCCCTGACAACGTTTCGGCAACCTTGCCCGCAGGAGTAAGCGCCGCGGCAGCAGCACCGCGTGCATATGCATGTCCGCTGCTAGCGATTGCGTCTGCAGCACCACTGGCCATCCCACGTATTAAAGTTCTTAATTTCTCCTTATTGCCATAGTTGGTCTCCGTGGATAGTATCTGGACAAGGTTCAGGAGCGAGCCAACATCCTTGTCGAGACTGTAGCCGGTCAACGCAAGACCGAGATGGTATGTGTCGATTGTTCCAGGCTCAGTGCGAACACTGACACCTGAGGAGATGCCACCCGTTTTCAGTCTTATCTCGTCTTCCAGAGAAGCCATCGTGCGCGTCTCGGTTCCCAGACTTGTAAGTGACTCCGCAAATAGTGGCAGAAACGGGTAAAGCTCCATTGGGAGATCGTCGAGAGAAAGGAGTGCACGGAAGTATGATAGTCCATTTGTCGGTGCAGGATGCCATTGTATCGGCACGTCATGCGACGTCCGCGAATGCTGAAGGTCGATCACTTTTTGCTTCAACGGAATGTCTTCGACATGCAGCGTCGGTAGACTGGAGAGATCTTCTTTTTCTTCCTGCTTCTCCAATAACACGAGACCGTCAGCGTAAACCTGCTTTTTTGCGTCCTCTGACAAGCTTGCAACTTTGCTCTCCAGTCGCACCTCTTCTTCGGCAGCGAGTTGGTCGCCAAAAGTGGGCGACGGGGTCATTGTATATGCAAACACTGGCTTGTCTTCAAACAGAAATTTCTCCATATATGACTCCAAAAATCTCGGCTTCTTCAGATCTTCCCGGAATCGGGAGATGACTGCATTCCACTCGAGCATCTCCATGGGATCCACCTTATTAAACCAACCAGAGGTGACACTGTAAAGTAAGTTCATTCCAAAGTTTGCGACCTTATGTTTGCGCGCGAGCTCGCTCTGATGCAATATCGCTTCAACGCGCTGCAAATCTAGACCATTCTCGTATGTCGTTCTGATCACATCTCGAATAGTGGTCTCAACCTTATCAAGATTCTCTTCCGCAACCCCTTGGAGACCGACCGAGAATATGTTTACAGGTGAGCTAGTATCAAGTCCAGTGTTCGGAGAGAACTCGGTCCCGAGATCACTCTCGATCAACGCCTGGTACAATGGAGACGCATGCCCGTCTGTAAGTAGAGATGTGAGCACCCGCAACACCAAGCCTTCGTACACGTCTGCCGTAGAACCCATGAACCACGTCAAAGAAGTCTTGTGTTGCCGGTTAGGATCTGCCAGGGGGTCAACAGGTCCTTGCAGCACAACACGCCGCGTTTCGTTAAGCTCGATAGGATATTTAATCTCGGAATCGATATCGCGGCGCTGGAACTTTGAAAATGTCGTATCGAGACGAGCAAGATGATCTTCGAGGGGGAGGTTGCCATAGGTGAACACCTTTGCATTGGACGGGTGATAGTGATGGGCGTGAAAGTCGCGTAATTGATCGTAGGTCAAATTGGTGATGCGCGCAGGATCTCCGCCACTATTGTTTAGACTTGGATATATGCTCTCTTGGAAACGAATATAGAATAAGTATGAGGAGTCGGACTGGCTCACATGTTAGCAACCAAACTTGATGAACGGCTATGTGAAACTCGTGAGCACTTTACCATCTGGCCCTTCATTTCGTTATAGACCACACCTTTAAAGGTGAGCGGGGTAGTTGGATCCCGCGGGTCGGCGTGCTCGAGACGCCATCCCTCTTGAGTGAAATCCACGCGCCTCAGTAACGGATGTAGAGTGGCATCGAGATATACGTCTCTCAGATTTTCGTAGTCAACTTGGTTTGTAGTTGCGAATGGATAGAAGGTGTAGTCGCTTGCTGGTAGATAGGCTTGTCAGCGGACTACAAGAATAACAAGCTAGCTGCAAAAATGCTGTAGTGAATACATACCAGTCATTGCATTCATAAAATTTGCAAGCGACCTGTTGAGCATCTTGAAAAACGGATCCCGGACCTTATATTTTTCCGAACCGCAGAGCGTGGTATGTTCGAGAATATGCGGGACGCCCGTGGCGTCGGGTGGATTTGTCTTGAACGCGATCGAAAAGACATTGTTGTCATCATCGCGTGCAATATGTAGGTGCTGGGCTCCCGTGAGATCATGTTTCAGTAGAACAGCCGAGAGCTCGAGTTCAGGCACTTCTTTCGTACTGGCGACGGTATATCCATGGATGGTACTCCCTGCTGTCAGACTCGCGAGAGTGGCAAGACCTCTGTGTTGTCGCGCCGAGCACGGAAGACTGTGAGAGACAAGTCTTGTTGCTGTAAGCTGGCGAAATAGCATGATAAAAGGCCTACTTTTGTGTGAGGGAGCGATGTCATTTGTTTACGAGATTCTCGAAGTTGATTTCAATCAGATCTGCAAACTTTGTTGCTGACTTCTCCTCGCGGCACCTCACACCCTTCTTTCACAACGACCTTTCGTAGTTAGATGGTTTACTATTTCACATCAGTCCGGGAGGACGCGGACCGACCGGTGACGCTCTACATGGGCAAGCACAAGGAGGAGAGTATGTGGCATAAACTGTAATGCTGTGGGGTGTTCATGTCTAACTGGACGCAGACGAGGACCTGATCAAATACGGCTGCGACGAGGACGTTTGGTTTCACGTCGATAATTTATCTTCCGCTCATGTTTATCTGCGCCTCGAGCCCGGCGAGTCCTGGGATTTGATACCGGCAGGCGTGCTCGAAGACTGCAGTCAACTTACCAAGGCGAATTCTATCGAGGGAAACAAGCGTGACAACATCACGGTGATCTACACGCCATGGTCGAACCTGCGCAAGACCAACGGCATGGCAGTGGGTCAAGTTGGATTTAAGAAGGACAAACTTGTCAAGAAAATACATGTTCAAACTCGGGTGAATGCCATCGTTAATAGGCTGAACAAGACTAAGGTCGAAAAATTTCCGGATTTCCAGGAGGAAAAGAATGAATACAACCGAGTGCGCATGCAAAAAGAGAGGAAGGAACAAGCAGAACGCCACAAGCGTGATGTCGCGGTCGCGGAGGAAAGAAAAAAGCTTGCCTGGCAGAAGCAACATGCATACGACGATATGTTTTCCGAAGAAAATCTCAAGCAGACCAGCAACCAGAACAGAGGAGAGGACTGGGAAGACGACTTCTGGTGACTCCTTACGGACAAAGCTGATTACAATGGCAAAAGCCGTAAATACAAGAATAGTTCATTAATGTATCCGCATACATCACACGGAAAGTCATATTTACAAAAAGCGAAGAAGGGAGGTGTAATTTTATTCCTTGCGCGGAGTACTTTCCTCAGTGGGCTCATCTTTGACGAGAACATTCGCGGAATCCAGTAATTCGCTCAACTCGCCACTGGTATTGCGTCAGTGTACAGAAACAACAGCAAGTAAACTCAGACAATCTACTCACGATTGGTGCATGGCAATCACGATATCGCAGCCACCAACAAAGTCACCCTAAAGAAACACAGTTAATACTCTACAATGGTCGTGGTGACTTGATCAGCGCAGTGTTATATTCTTACATTAACATAAAGCTGGGGGATGGTGGGCCAGTCGCTGAATTCTTTGATGCCTTGTCGAAGCTCGTCATCCTCTAACACGTTGAACGCAGCAAACTTCTCCGGGTCCACACCCTGTAATCCCAAAATCTGGATCGTCGCTCGCGAGAACCCACACTGCGGAGTCTCGGGCGTCCCCTTCATGAACAGAACAACCGGACTCGACTTGACCGCACTCTCGATGGCCGAACGCGCGTGCGCTGAAAGGTAACGTGCCTGCTGCGCTTGCAGAACACGGAGAGATAAAGGCAGACCAGACGACGGCGCTGCAAAAGGAGCACGGATAGCCACACCAGCAGCGAAAGCGCGAGCCTAGTACAGTCAAATTATTGTCAGCGTCCATAATAAGGCTTGACTTTGGAAGAATCTAGTCGCATACCCGGCTGGCACCAATAAATGAGCGAGCAAATGACATTTCTATTGTGTAGTCTGTATTATTCTATTGCAACTCGCAGAAAATGCAGAGTAAAGAATACTTGGTGTGAGTGCTTTTAGAAGGAAACAGAGCGAAAGTGAAATGGGTTCGATGTAAATTCGGATTACAACTCCGAATTTCAAATTGTCGGACAGAGTTTATCGACGGTACTCTAATTCGACCGCCACAACTTGACTGAAATATGGCCATTACTATATATTCTAACTTTGCCCCGTGTAATTCTATAACAGCATTTATCATCAAAAAAATTAAAAGTCTCAGAATACAGCTATGTCCATTTTATGGTGGTTGTGCTGTGTCTGCGGTATTTTGGGTGAAGCTATTTTAATATGACTACAGTGATTGGTCCTCCAACGCGTATCTCTAGAGACCCTTTGACGAAGTAAAAATTACAGCACTTGAAACCGCACATAATATTAAACAGGTATTCCGTATGCGTTATTTGCATTGCAAAAATGAGTAGCAGAAGCTGCATCACATGTAGTGGACACGTAATTGCAAGATATATCACACCCAAAAGAGGCGACCACATTGTGTTTATAGACGGCTACTCCGCTTGAGCCGCTCCGCATTTTATGCTCATCGATGACCTCTCATTAGCACACTACAAAGACATCAAGAAAACTGATAGCATGCTTCTTTCCTTTGCATTCACAATTGTAAGTGACACTGACGTTTTGTTTTAGCGACGATAGTGATAATTCGTGGACTCTAACTGTCTGGATGCAGTACTGCCGACCTGATCATTGAGCTAGCTTGCCGATGAGCGTTGTCGATATGGAGCCAAAAAATTCGCAGCTTTCACACGCGCAGATGTCACAGCTACAGCCGAACACGGAAAACTACACTCCGACTCGTGGTGCATCGTTCGGCCTGAATCGCGGTCACTTGCACCGACTTCAGCATCGTATTTCTTCTCCCGCCCCATCTCCCGTGCTCTATTCCCGCACCGCAACGCCATCGCCGTATCCGAATAGCCCCTACGCCCTCACGCCTCGGCCTGCAGTAAAGTCACAGGAGTCGGTATCACGTGTTTCTCGATTCAAATCTCTCTTTGCTGCATCGACACCTTCGCGTACACTGCCGCCAGGATCATTGGTAGGGAGTACGCCAGCGGCTACTCAGGTATCCTACACTGCGGACCCTCCGATACTCAATGGGAATTCCTCTGCAACAGATGACCAATCCATACACGGATGGATTCACGCATTAAAATCACGCGCGAAGCGCGCGCTGCTCGATAACGAGCAAAGTGAAGTTCAGTTCAATGAGCAGATCGAAGAGGAAGATCGGCGGCGACGTGCAATGTTTGCGTTCTCTGCTTCAATCATATCATCTACAGACGACAAAGACGACGGTGTTGTGAAATCTGCGGCATTCGAGGAACTTGAGCGATTAATGCTTGAAGAGAAGCAGCAGACTGAACTCGAAATTTTGCAGAGAAGACGCGAGCGTGACGAAACCGAGAGGGATGCTAAGCGAAGACGACTTTTGCAGGCTGAGCGTGAAGCCACCTCCTCGTCGCGTGTCTATGGTTTCCTAGCCGGCTCAAATGGTAGCGATATTCATGTATACGAGGATTCTCAGTCCCGATCAGGGTCTGAGTTTGTTGCTGATGAGGATGAGAAGGAAGCTTATATCGATGGCTATGACGACGAAAATACAGATCCCACTAAGTCGCAAGCTCGGATTGAAAGTAATACTGTCCACAGCGAAGGCGTCATGTATAACGCCGACGAGGTCTACGAAGACGAGTACGAAGACGAGTACGAAGAGGAGCTCGAAAGCGATAAACAGTCAGAGAGACAAAGTTCCACAAGAGACGATACGAACCGCGATGGAGAGTTAGATATTCATCTCGAAAATGATGGGAAACAAGAAATCGAGCAAGACAATGACCGCGAACGTGGCAGCGAATATGATGGCAGCATCGACGCCGAAATAAGCGGTCTTGGCGAAGCTCTTGATGCGCATACGCAAGCATTGGACGGCCTCGCCTCTTTGGCTTCCACTTCCATGCGACCAGATTCTGACTTCAACTCCTTACATCCGTTCCTTCACAACGATATAATCGCTCTTGCTCAAGAGGCTACTCTCATGCTTGAAAACGAACGGAGAGACGAGTCTATTGCAGATGGTAGTACATCTCAAGACGTCCCTGATATAATTCCAGCTCAGATTCTTGCGGAGGCTATCGATCCTGCCCTGCTTGGTGACAACATCATTTTTGATCTTCCAACATCTTCAGGTTTTGCTTCTTCTCCGGCCTTTCTAGAAACGACGTTGTCGCCAGCATCCAATGGAGATAGAGAGAGTGTTTCTAACCCAGACCTTAATGACGAGGAGGGTGAAAATGAAGAAACCGAGGATGGCGCTGAACAGGATGACAACGTTCATACGGATTCTCCTGAGAACTCGTCGGAGAGCGAAGATCTCAATGCAAATATTGAAGGTCTTCAAAATTTTCAGGACGACGACGAAGGCGAGGGAATCCAAGAAAGGCAAAATGGTGAAGACGAGTATGACGATCGCCGAGAGTATCCGTCGAACGAATTTCTAGATGATGAGGCCGAGGAAGAAGATGAATCTGAAGGAGGTTCGGACGAGGAGTCAGAGACCGGTGTTGCAAGCAAATCAGTGGCGCATGACCTCTTCGAGGGTCAAGATATTGATGGGGAGGAATATGAGAATAATGACTACGACGAAGAAGAAGCCTACGACGAAGAAGATCAATATCAACGTCCAGTTTTTTCAGGCAAGAGCAGACCACCGGTATCGAGATCAATGCTACAATCTGCTCGGTATCAAATTCAGAATGACGACTCTGAAAGCGAAAGCACTGGAGACTCTGAACCAGGCAGAGAGGAAGATGCCAGGTCAATGGAGGACGACATTGACGAACAAGAGGGCGAGGAAGATGCCAGATCAGTAGACGACGACACTGCAAAATCTGAACAATTCAGTCGAGGCTCGTACGATTCAGAAGAAGAGGCCGAGGATGGGACTGAAGAATCACAAATCGCCGTGATTGACCTAAGCGAAGATGACGATGCCAAAGATGAGCAGGAAGGGGACTATGAGTCAGAAGATGGAGCCGATTATGAGGCAGAATACGGACCAAATAACGAAGGAGAAGACGAAGATGACCTAGATGGGGAGCAAGAAAGAGGAGAAACAGAAGGAGATGGTTTTGAACATGAAGGAGAATCTGAGGAGGGATACGAAGCGACTGAAAATGAGGAAGACAACGCTGACCTTGAAAGATCGCAGACAAGAACTGAGCAACAGAATGGGGAAGCTAGTCTCCATCAGCAAACAGAATTATCTGCAGCGCAAGCGAACGAGTCCAGCGACAGCGAGAATTGAGAGTTCCTTTAGACGAGAGTGTACGAAAAGTGTCTTGTATTATAATTTGCTGTCTATATTTTGGTGTTTAGTTTCTCACTGTGTGTTTTATTGTGCCGTCATATTACCGTTGACAATATTTCCACTAGTATATGGCTTGTAACTTTTCTCTCTGGTTTTGTATAATAGGGATAAGACTGTTCTACAGAATGACAATGACATATGAAGGATAATCTTAACCCCCCTCTGTCGTATTTCTGTGATTTTGGTCTGCTTAAATATTGCAAACTAGGCAAACCAAGTTTATACAAAAAGGAAGTTCCCGTATCTGTTTATTGCTGCTATAGCCATACAATGCTATCCCAGCTAAGCAAACCAAGAGAGCGGAAGCACACACATGAGTCAACTTCATTGAAGGACGACGACACACCAGCGAAGGCAGTAAGTAGAATTTATTTCCTAAATAATGTTCGAAGAAGTATATGCCCAGAGATAGTGCCCAGTAAAAAAAAATACGACATTTCGTGGAAGGTACACAAGCCACGAGACATACTGCCAGACCTGCAGTTACTAGTAACGCCGAATAAATCAAGCCTTAACATAATCGTATAAAGGAATGTCATACAAACAAGTGTAAAACCTGAGATCAAGACAATAAGAGTATATACAGGATATTAGTAGAAACGAAAGCATAGAATACCTGCCTCATCCTAATCTTGCAGGGGAATCATAAATTCAAACTCCTTTGTGATCATGCATGTCCAGTTCCAGTAAGCCACCTTTTCCATCTCGCGATTTTCCACGGAATTTGGCCCGTATTGCCTGATTAGATCCTGAATATATATTTCGCTAAAGTCCGGAGATGAGACGTCCTCTGTACCTGTGCTCACGTCACGAGTTCCTCGATGACCAAGCTTTCGCGCCCGTGCAATTTCAGCAGTATCCGTTCTAATGTATCGAAAGTCAAGTTCTGATAACTTTCCATGTCGATTTATAGCTTTGCCTGTGCGGCCATCGTATTCAGGAGACAAAACTGCCCGAATGATAAGTTTTGCGGCTTGAACGAATATAAGGTTAGATAATTGTGACATGTCTTAAAGCAACTTGAAATATTTGTCCATACCTTGATCTGGAGTTAGTGCTAGCCCTACTTTACTTCCAAGAGTGTTCAAGACTGACTCCAAATTCGATTGTGGCTGTGTGTTCAAATGAGTTGTCGGCGGCATGGCGAGCAGTAATACATCAACACAGGCTTCTTTGAAATAATCAGCCCATCCAGTTATGCACATTGCCTGTAGAGCTTTGGTAGCCTCAACAGAAATAGGTGGTGGTGACCGAAGTGTCTTCTTTCGGGATGTTGCCATGACACCGAGAAGATCTTAAGTTCAACTCAATCAGAAATTGATACTAGTCAACAAAATTAAGCTAGTCTCCACTCACCGGCATCTTTGTATTCTGAGTTTCCAACAAAAATTACCCGATTCCGAATATGAGGTGCCAGAGTGGCAACTAATAGCCACTGCGCAAAGTAATTCACAGAAATTCCCAATTCGATAAGATCTTGATCCGTATATGACGGCGGCCCCCAAGTAGTTATAGAAGCACCAAGGACAACTGTCGATATATCACCGTGTTTCTCAAGGACAGTACTAGCAAACCGGCGGACAGACTTGAAGTCTGAAAAGTCGCATGCTAAAGCAAGATCACCTTAGCAAGACGAAGTGCAAAGCGCACAGGAACGACTAATAACAAAACTTACGATAAGATTCCACAACAGAGCCGCTTTGATTAGCCAATATTTCAAATTTTTGCAGCGCATCAATGGTGTTCTGACTATGTTCATCTCTTATTGTCAAAATTAAATGCACCTTGAGCCCCTCCAGACTGGACCCCGACTTTGTCGACAGACTGGAACTCGAACGCGGCCGCTCGCGACGACTCTCTGAGACCAGTTCGACACTGTTTCGTCTGTCCCGAGATCGCTCGCGATGCTCAATTGACAGCGACGAACGGTGAGTGCTAGAAAAGTCTGACGAGCGACGCCGTCTAGAATACGAGGTAGCCGCGCCAGTAGGGACATTGTCGTGGGCACATTGCTGCGCGGTAGAGAACAGCAACTGTTCGACGGCAAGAAAATTCAAGCCGGTCGTCGTGCCCGTCCAGACAATTATTGGACGATCCTCCGAATCCATTTGTCGTTCGAGCGACGGGCTGCGCGGATCTTCCGGAAAAAATATCTTGCCAATGCGAAGCGAGATGATCAGGCCGCGATGACGTCGACGCCAGCCAGCCGCACGCGCTGCGCACGTGAAAATGGCGCTGTTCGCTTCCACATAAATTTGGCTTTCCTCGCCAGCTTATGCTGTTATCGGGCGCGTTATCGGGCGCATGAAACGCAGCAACGAAAGGCCGGAATCAGATAAGGTTGCGTTCCGGGTTTGACGGGAGATGAGGGAAAAGAGATGAGTGTGGTGGGAATCATGCCAACAAAGCACTGCGGTCCTATGATAATAAAGGACGCATAAAACAGGAAAATAAGGAGAAAGAATGAGAGCGCACAGCGCCAGAAAGTTGTTCAGAGGAAGCTTCGGATGACTGAATGGTTGATATGTTGGCAAAGAGGCAACAATAATATCATATCAAAACCCAGCCAAGTACAGTACGTAGTTACCCAATTAACCCTGATTTTCCTTAAATATCGCGACTCGTCGTCAAACCTGACTCCTCGACATACGCAATGCTACCAGCAGCCACCTTCCCGGTGCAGAAGCACTCGCACGCGACCGTGCCGCTAACAGCTCAGCTCACCGCAAATCATCTCATCCCGTGGGCCCATTCGCCGTACCGCGACTCGCTCGTTCTCGTCTTCTGCGACGCGCCGACCACGCGCGTGCGTGTGCTCTGGCGAACTCATGTGCTCGAGGACGTGGATCTCCCGGCAACGATGGCACTTGACGTGTGTCAACCCGCGTTTGTCGTCATTGCGCGTTCACCTTGTGTCGGCGTCAAGTTTGTGTGCAGAGCACACGATTCCTCCTTTCTTGTCTGATTTTGATCTTGTTCTTGCATCGCATGGCCATTTACTATGGTTTCTCTAACTGTCGCCATCGGTGGCATGTCTATGCAGATTCGCAGGTTTCAACTCCGATTCGCCTCATATGAGGTGTTTACGTCCGTGATAAAGGAGTTTGAGAAACGCAACTGCTCCATAAAAGGGGCAGCCGTCACCGCTTCGTCCTTCGACTCACAGTTCGCCTCCTGTTCTCAGCCCACTTTCCCTCCCCCATCATCTCGTCCGGTCACTAGTGTGCCACTCTCTCTTCCGTATCTAAGTCAGCCAGACGTTGTCTCGCCGTCGCCTAATCTGGGACACGATGTCGCCACGCGACGGGACTCATTGTCGTCGACTCAGCTCAGCAATACTGTAGAGACATCTGCTGCTATTCCATCTACAACCGTATTCGATACCGTTAAACCACAACACAAGTCTCAGCCTTATATAACCTCTGCAGAAGGCACTGCAACCACTGCAACCGTGCACTTTTCTGAGAGGAGCGATGAAGAAATTTCGGCAATGATCACACAATGCTTGACCGATAAGTCATTCATACAACTAGTCAGTATTTATTTTATAACCTTTTTCAGACTGCCACTTGCTGATGTCTGATTTGTGGGAGCAAGCAGGTTCGGCAGGTTGAGCGTATTTTGCAGCACTCGGCTGCTCAGTGAACTCTTGGATAGATTCGAACAACTTAAAATTTTACTCTCGCAAGTTATTTTGCTGCTAGATTCTCAGTCTGTCCGTGTTGTACTGTTGTACTTGCATTTCTCGTCTGAGCATGTTGCTTTTCTATTAGCATATGACTACCATTTCAATCTTGCTCCATATTACACTTATTTATGCCCGGTGTTTAAAACGTGCTGTGATTATTTAAGTAGAATCGGCATATTGTGGCTGTGTGTGGTATGATAAATAACAAAGAGTTTAGTTATCCTACTCATTTTTGCCTCTGTGTTGAAAGACTGGCTCGTTTGCAATGAAAATATAATAATTCGCGTGGATGTTAAAAGTCCCGAGTGGCTTGGTAATTGTTTATGGCAATGGAACGTTTTGCATCTGACTTCTAGTATTAAAAAGAAACAGAATAGTCCTTGATTATAATTTTATTAGGTCAAGAAAATTATATCTCCTGCTAACGACCTTGAAATACGCGGACACAGAGGTTAAGTATAATCCAGTTATGTTCGATTGAATGGCTTCCTCTTGATTCCGCGACCAGAGCTGGATGCAGAGTGCGCCGGCGCCACTGAAGATGGCAAAAACCGAGGCTCCACGTCATCAGGTCGTATAGGTCTTGACAAGGTTGGATGTGGACTGTTGTTCAGTTGACGCACAGAAGATGCATGTGCTAAAATGTTGCGCGCAGGGGCAGCCTGAAAGGACCCCGATATTAAAGAATTAGGATATCTTCGTGTCGACGATTGAGAAGTGTTCTGATTTAATGCACTGCTCGATGGGCGGCGAATAAATTTCCCATCTCGCAAACCCGAATTTGCAGAAACCCCGGTTGAAAACATGCTCGCAGTTGCCGGCCTTTGTATTGGATTAAATTGAGAATGCGGCATGGACGTAGATGGCGGCTGAATAAAATCTGCTCTCCCTCGATGAGGAATTGTGTCGATGAATGGAACGGACGAGGTATGACCGTGACGGTCTTCCGGTCTTGATTCTCCTGCCTGCCAACTTATTTCTCTAGGCGACATTGAGGCAGATAGAGAGGACACCCGTGCTGTATTATATGTCCTCTCACTACCTGTATCCCGCTCATGAACACCAGATGTTTTGAAAAATGGCGATGTGACAGTCTCTTTTCTAGTAGTGGAATTCCGACTTGCGCTATTTCTAGTAGCGTATGTAGACTGTTGGCGAATCGCATGCGGAGAGCTACCAAACAAAGCCCGAGACGGACTGCGCTCGGATAAATATTGCTGGTGTGGTTGTAAATGCTGGACCGGTGTCGAAATTCTCGACGAAGGCATTTGCAGAGGCAAAGAGGGACGAATAAAATCACTTGCATAACGGTCGTTCGAAGAAATGGCGTCAGGAAAACTGCCCGCCGGATTCTGAGATCGATTTTTGGAAATATCCGAAGTAATCGCATACTTTTGAAACAAAGGAGACTCGTCAGATCGTTGCTGGCGAAGTCCGGGTATGACTGCAGCAGGAATAACCGACTGCGGCGTAAAGTGCCGTCGGGGCTGCGGGGCATGAACATGGCTATCCATCGCTGTAGAAAGAACGCCGCCACTGGAGATAGTGCTTGCGTCAAAATATTCAGCACCTGGTGTGGGTATCGAAATGGACATGTTAGTATTATTGCTGCTGCCACCGTCACGCAGAGTCTGCTGTTGCTGTCGCGGCTGTGGACGTACAAGGCCGCTCGCTAAAGCAGGAGAATCGGTTTCGTTGCGCGGACGTACGACATATCCCAATTCGACCCGAAGATTTTCGTTTTCTTTGCCGATTCTGGCAGCTTCCCTTTACGGAATATTGTCAGCGCACTCCTAATGATATTCCGCAGTGCCATACACAATAAGGACGTAGAAGATGTCACAAACGTTTCCAGAAAGGAGATCTTCTCCAGGGCGGGTATGGTTCGCGCCATTGTTTGCTTCTGAAATTCCAACTCACGCCTCAGCTCTGAGACATTACCACTTGCGCTTTGATAATGTTGCATGAGATAAAGTAGGGACCCGTAGGAGTACTAAGTAAACCGATTGTTAGAGGGCACACAAGTCCTCAGAGTGTATAGTTACTCCAATTGTGTTCGGCATCATCAACCTTAATAAACTCCATAGTCCTTTGGATGACTACCGTGAAGTCGTCGAAGTATATGACAATCTCTGGTGGCAAAAATGGACTCTAAATCAAAGCGCCCGATTGTCTTAGGATTACAGATTCTGGAAGAGCGCAAACGACAAGGCAAACATCCAATACCTTTCTATCGACAAGGTAAACACGTGCACCGTCTCTCTGACAATGGGGGCATGAATGAATTATCGGAAAAACAATCGCGGAATCTATAAAAATCCGAACTCAGTAAACAATCGCCTTCCTCTTTTGCTACCGAACGCGTGTCACAGCGATGCGAAGTCCAAAGATACAATGAAATAGACAAACCAGCATCCATCAGAGGTGTCGAAAGCTGAATATGATCGCCACAGAAAACATGGCCACAGTCTAAAACGTAGAACGGCAACTTGTCGGAAGCTGACAGAATGTGTTTAAAGCACCTCATGCAGTATAGTAACGGTGACTTAATATTCAAGGGGGCCCATGAGTCTCTTGAGGATTCAGATATATAAGCCATCTTATGCAAAAATAAACAGCGCTGTATGCCGAACCGTCGTTAGGAGATTATATTGTTGCCAACCGGCGTAAATTGTCGTGGTTGAAGAAGTGACGCGCGCAAGGTTTGGATCACGTGAATTCGCGTTTCAAGCGCCGAATCAAAGGTCCAACCAAACGTACTGTGTTCATACATACATACCATGTTCCCTCGAGTTTTATATCATCTAGCATTCGAACATGACACTTGATGACCTGGAAACTAATGTAAGCGTCAGCGACAGTAAATCATTGGTCGATTTTGGATCTCGATAGTTCTATGCATCATTATTGCCTTGGAATCAAAGAGAAGGGGAGGCTATACAGCGTGCCTCCTATACCTACAAGCAAAGATACCT